>JANKOD010000002.1:10525407-10540406 GCA_026284645.1 Erythroxylum acuminatum | reverse complement strand
GACACCGAAAGCTATGGGAGGCAGGCAATGGAAGACGCGGTGGATGGCGAGGAGAAGGAGAGAAGAAGATGGGGCTGCGATTTGAGAACCGTCGGTTAGAGACCTGGCAGTTGAGGATGAAGCAGACGACGTGGGAAGAGGGTTGTGGTTTTGGAGAAACATGGGGAACAACGACCGACGGTTGGAGACAAGTCGAAGAAACGTGGGAGACGGCGGGTGCAACATGCGCCCCCGTTCCCTAGAGCATGTCTGAGCAGACGTGATTGGCATGTGCATCTCACGCGCCAGTCAACGTTCTCAGTTGGCTGAGGGCACGTGCAGTGCCGCGCATGCACAGTAACCTCTGGCGATTATCAGAGAGCTTCCCCGCTTATTTTATTTGATTTTAATGTTTTAAAAAACCTTAATTTCAATTAAATTAGTTTACACTCCTAATAAAATTAGAAAAGTGTTTTTCCAATTGCTTAAAAATGTAAATTTTAATGGGAATATTTTTGAAATTTAGTTTAATTTTTCAAAAGTAGAATTATTAAATTAAATTAGTTATCAAATCAATAATTAGAACCAAACCAAGATTTTAAATAATTTCTTTCGTAATTGGATTATGTTAGAAATTATGATTATATTGAGATTATATTAGTTAAGATGAGATCCTAATTTCAAAATTAATTATTTTTCTTAATATGATTAAGATTAATAATTACATTGATTCATATATAATTTTAGAAAACTAATTTCTAAATTATTATTAATTAGTTTCAATTAGAATGAAATTAATTAATTATACTCCTATGTTTTCTTAAGTAATTAGGAAAGATGTTTCTTAATAAAATTATTTATTTCAATTTGATTGAGATAAATTGAATTTATGGTTATATTTATTTAGAGAATTATTATTCAATTTGTTTAGAAATTGTTTCTTTATTTATGAACAATAAGTTTCTTGATTTATAAGAGAAAGTATTTTTCTTTATTAAATTTTAAAAAGTTTTTTATTTATTAATAAAGAAAAATGATATTTCTTTAATATTTTTTAAAAATAGTTTTTAATTCTATTAAACAGAGATTTTCTAGTTAATTAAGAAATCAATCTTTAAATATAAAATATAATGACTTTCTTAATTAAATTTAAAAGTGTTTTATTTAATTTTGAAAGTAGTTTCCTTTAATATTAGAAAATAGTTTTGTAATTAAGGAAAAACATTTCTAATGAGATTAGAAATAGTAATTTCTAATTAGATTAGAAATAGTTTTCTAATTGGATTATAATTTATTAATTATGAAATTTTGAAAAAGGAGTTTTCTAAATTATAATAAGTAGCATAATTTATTGAAAATTATTTTCGATTAATTTTGTTAAAGGGGTCAAGATAATTGGAAATAATTTCCAATTGGATTTGAAAATTGTTCTCAAATCAAAATAAATTTCTATTTGGAATAGGAATTTAGTTTATTTAGGAATCAATGAGTTTAATTTAATGTAATTTTCCAAGTAGTTGGAAATATTATTTTAGACTATGAAGGTCAAAGCTTAATGTTTTATGCATATAATTTGATTATGAGTGTGGTCGGGTTGTCGAAGCCCCCAAAATAATTTCGAATCTCCAAACTTTTGTAGTAGCCGTGGAATCAGGTCGAATCCCTAGAGAACTAAACACTAGCTTCTTAATTTCAATTAATAAAAGTAAATGGGGGTTTGATTAAATAACTGTTTAACTAAAATTAATACGAAAACAAATTAAATCAACTGAATTTAAAATAAGAAAGTCAAGATTACCAAATTATGATTCAATGGAAAGATCTCGTTAATTGTAACATTGATCATTAGTCTAAAAAGAATATTTTCATGGTTCAAGTAGTTAGTTCGAAACATATTAGGATAGTCATAATAAGTCTCAAAATTTCCTAAATTAATTGGTTCAAATCTAACATCCAAACTAAAACTTATAATCCACTGACTAGGTGTGATAATATTCCATATTAAATAAATGATAGCAATAAGCTTCATGAAAAACACTAAATCCTAAATTAAATAATCGAGATAACTGCAATTATTCATCTTAGTTTTCTTGTTTATCATAAGTTAAATATGGAAATTCATAAATAACCTATTTGTTACTTGTACCAATCCTTCATGACAATTACAGATCATTGAATTCTTGGATAGCGATAGAATAATCAATATTAAATTAAATTGTCAGATTAATCAAATATTAATCATTCATAAAATATGAGAACTCAAAATAAGAAATACTTGAATTAAAACTTGAATAAAAGTTTGGAACACAAAACCTCACAAAGTTACAATTAGAATATCGAATCTCCTTGAATCAGAACGATGAGTTTAGCCACACATGGCTTTTGCTCCAATAACGAAAATAGAAGAAAGATAAAGAATTGCTAAAAATGTAAGAAGAGAGAACCTTTTTCTGTTATGAAGGACATTCCTTTTATAAGATTTTCTAATCTAATCCTAATCTAACTCTAACTTGTAAAGATGTCTATCTAAAACAAGTTCAAATTTTTGCATGATAAGGATATCTAAAATTCGGGATTATCATCAATGGAGTCTCAATTTGATGCAATCTCTATTTTTTATCTCTTAAACCAAAACAAACATTAATTTTCATATTTAAGCATCAAAATAAATCCAAAATAAAGGAGATAATATCAAATAATATATCAAGATAAGATTTTATCATAGTGCATAAGATGCATACTTTATTTATATGATATATATATGATGCATAATAAGTTGGATGTTTTATATGAGTGATATTTTACATGCAATTTTGTGATTCATAAGATGAATAAAATTAAAAATCCCTCATTAAAATATTAAGTACACGTTGAGAACGTGATTGTTATTTTCCATTGTTATAAGAATAAACCATAATTATATTTATTGAAGGCTTGTTGAGCAAAATCAAGGCCGCTTTAACCTGAACATGTTTAGTTTTATAATATTGGATTCTACTTAAATAAATTTGTGAGATTCAAATGAGCAAACTCAGGTCGCATGAATTTTGAGGCATGGTTAGGACTTAGGAATAACATAAAAGATATGTTTTGACAGGAGTTGTCACCTAACGGATCTAGGAGTCACATGATATGTGATTGATAAAATTATTATCTACCTAATTTAAGCTTAGTTGGTTTGTTGAGCAAACTAAAGATCAATTAAATTTGAATGAGATCCTAGCTCACTAGAAAGATTAGAGTTATCTTTCTGAATAGTAGCGAGGGCTCTATTATTTCGAATAAAATAGTGAAAGTAACCAAATATATGATTAAAGTTCTAATCGTATTTTGTAATTATGACATATAATTAATTACATGGTTTTTCTTACATTTATGTTTTGTTTTGAGTGGAATTTACCTTGTTTAGTATAGTTGATACTAAGTTAGTGAACCCAATTTCCTGGATATAGGTTATGTTTGAGAAGAGTTATCAAAATTTAAAAACATTGTATGCCCATTATGTAATTTTGTTATAATCCTTGTTGAGGATTTGGTGTTAAAGTATTATAGATATGTCATAATCATATGGTTGACAAAATATATTAACATTTTGAGTTGACTAATGTCTTATAAACTTTGACGACAACATGTAAGATATATGTCAACACCATAATAGCAAGATGCAAGAGGTTGCATGAAGTAGAGTTGAAAGGTACAGTACCTTATTGGAATTGTTCCACTTAATGTAACCTACTAAAAGCATAATACAGGACCGCAATTAAAGGCTTTTCTATAGTATGATAATAGTTTTCATAAGAAGAAAAATGATTGCAAAAATTTTCTTGCCTATACGAGATATGATAATGATCATATGTATTTCTAGCTCATGCTTATGAGTATTTGATACTGAATTTGGATTCAACATTATTATAATGTTCAAAGCATGATAAGAAATAGATTGTTGAGTCAAAGTAGTTGATCCAAGTTTATGCAAATAGTTTGTATGTGCTGGATCAAAGGAGACTTATGCTTAACATAAATGGCAAGAATACAAAGTTAGATAACCAAGACTCTCGTTTTATTTCATGTTGGTTAAATCAACATAACAAGAATCATAAAGTTACATACAAGGATATATGTATCCTTTTGATTATGACTCATATGGAACTTGTGAAACTTGTAAAGTTGGATAATAATTAAATCAAACTTTGGTGAAAGGATGATGATAATATTGAATTGTTAAATTTATACATGTGATGTAGTAGATGGAATAACAATTCATAAAAGGATAATACTTATATTTCATTATATTATTAATGACTTTATGTGATATAGTCATATGTATTAAATGAAATGTTGATTTAAAATTTTGAAAGTTCAAATTGTTTAAATCTAAGTATAAATTAAGCATTGAGAATGTTGAAGCACTTCGATGAAATCATTGTGGTGAGTTTTAAATTTTCAGTTATCTATAGGGAATGAGATTTTCTAGTGAATACCTTCATAACTGAATTCATAAAAGTTGAATTTATATAAGGAGGAAAATACAAAATGAGATATTGGAGGATATAATATTATTTCTTCTATAGTGATGCCTAGTACAATAACTTATCTTTAATAGTTACAATTGAATCAATTAGCAAGATTTCATATTAGATATGAAGCACTAAGTCTTTGAAATAGTCAGAGTTAGTAATTTAAGGATGTGATGCTTACCTGAAGCATGTATTATCCCTTTAGTTTAGAACTAAATTAGATAATAAAAGGTTATGAGTAATCCAAAAGGTTGGATATAATCTTACAGACTTATTAAACAAACTGTTTGTTTCAATAAATACTTATAGGAGAATGATTCGCAAAATAAGTAGTGGGAATAAAATGACATTTGAAAAGCTCAAATCTTATGACAGTACATCAATCTGGAACTAGTGCCTTTGTTGATACATTTGATGTATAGTTGAAAAATACGAGACGATGAAAAATTCACTTTTATGATGAATTAAAAGAGTTTGTTTTGAAGATGATTGTGAATTTATCATGTCTACAATAAGGTTAGTGAGAGTATGGTTGTCATATTCAGTGGGAGTATGTAGAGACATATTGCTTATAAATAACAACAATTCTAATTTTCAATTGTTGAATACATAGTTGTCCAAGAACAATTCTTATTGGATAAGAAACTGTAACAACTTGATTATGGGATTTAGATCTATAAAGATATAATGAAAGTTGTTCATCTAATATGAATCCAAGTACATATATAATGTAATAAATATGTTTAGTATTTAAGATATTAGAGGCTTGAGAAGTATAAGATATCCATTATTCTATGCATGAGTTGATATTTGAGTTCAAGGAGACTAGGATATTTATTTTAGAAGTAAATCCTATTTAAGGATTATCTTATTTAGAATAATGTCATGTTAAGATTGGAAAGGTTATAATATAGCAATAGTTCCTAATTAAGTACCTATTTGGATGGGCTTTTGAAAGGTCAATGAGCACTTTTCTCCATCACAAAAGCCATTTTTAAGAAAAATGAGTATTTGGCTGTAAAATAAAAAATACTTCTTTAATAGATATGACTTTTTTAACAACCAAAATACAGTTTTTTAAGAAGCTCAAATTTGGAGCTTCCCAAATAGAGTTTTTTTAGGTAGATTTTTCAAATCAATTAATAAGTTTATTTTTTAGTCTTTTGCTCTTATGTTTTATACATAATTCTCACAATACTCACAAATTCATCTTCGTTTATTTTGGAAGTTGTGTAATATTATTTGACTTTTTTATATATTTGGAAACAGCATCTCTATTAAGTAGGGGTAAGGCTGCGTACTATCGAATCCCCTAAACTGTTAATGGACATTTTTATATTAATTTTAGATGCGTAATTTATTAAAATCTTGTCCATTTATGTTTAAATTGTACTAATTAAGAGTTATTTGTTTTAATTCTAGGCACATATTATATTTGGGATTGTTTTAAAAGACCAGCCACACTCCATTCCATTACACGTCCATGTACAACACAACCCCACATTTCACTATTTCACTCCACCGAAACAGCCCACAGTAGCACCCAAGCATCAGCCCGCACAACACAGCCTTCACTTCCATCAACACAAGCTCCATGCTTAATCCACCATGCTACAGCCCCCACTTCAGCCTACAAGCTCTCCACTTACAGCTAACCTCCAACAACACATTTCCATTCATTTTTGCCAAACAAAGAAAAAGCAATTGACACGTAACCACCAGCAGCTCTCCTTTTCATTAAAAAAGAAGACAACAAAAATTGGACAAAAGAGGATGGCGACTTGCAACGCTCCTCTCAATTTATGACAACGCAGCTGCTTCTGAAAGGAATTTTTCTTTCCATCATTGAAGGAACGGACCAAGTTCTCTCCAGAAGCACAACCTCAACCGACACTCACACCAAGACGCACATCACCAGCCAAAAACTTCCACGTTAGAAGACCACCCAGCAAACATACATAAGCTGAACAACAACGTAGCCAATAAAGAAACTGGAGAGTTAAAGGAGTTTGCGTAAGTAGCAGGTGGAGATAAAAAAAAGGGGAACGTGACAGCTAATGTATGAGGAGGATTATGCGTTAGGAGGGAGAGATTTAAAGAGGACGTTGGTGCTAACTTGGTGCTAACTAAGACTCCACTCACATTCAACTATTACAAGACTTATCACTCTCAAAACAACATTACATGCTGGTTGTTGAAAAAAGGAAGTTCACGTTGAAGCATCTATGTCCTAGCTGCTGGTGGAAAGGAGAATCAAAGCAGCCCCCACTCTTATTTATTCATTCACTCACGTTACAACACTATTGAAGACTCTCCACTCACTCACATTGAGGCAAGCAGTTGCGTGGAAAACAAAGAAATAAAGGAGCTCTTGCTGGAGACTCCTACGAAGTAGTTGGTGAATGAGGAAGACATTTGAAGCAGCTGGTGGCTTGAAGACGTGACAGCTGGTGGAGAGAACAAACACGTTGCTGCTGGGCTTGATAGAGGACGTGAGCAGCTGGGGAGAAATAGAAGAAACACGTTGCTAATTGGTGGAAGTGAAGACACGTTGAAGGAGAGGAGGAGTGAACAACCACTCACTCAACGTTGGCAGAACAACAAGCTTTTGGTCAGCTGATAGAGAGACACATTAGAAGCTAGGAGAATAACGTGGAGAGCTGGAGAAAAAGCCACTTGGAGCTGGAGAAAAGCACGTGAGAGCTGGAAGAAAGGGGGGTGTTTTTAATTTTTAATTCATTATTTATTTTAATTGTGTGAATTTAATCAATACAACAATATATTATGACTATAATTTATGTTACATTGATGAATATGTGTGAGTAATTTTTTCTTTTCGGTTAAGGTTAAGATTGATATTGAATTAAGATAATTTTTGTGATATTGATTTTTGCTTGATTGAATGCATATTTAGTCCTAATTTAACTTTATCACCTAAATTAAGACCTTAGATGATTAAATGCAACAACCAATACGATTTAATTTGTCGGAACTTAATTTTAGGCTTAGGATCTTGTATGAGGATACCTATAATTAACGAACTTAATTTTAGGCTTCTTGTATTTAACATCTTTTATTCCGAATTTTCTATGAACCAAGTAGTGACTCGGATTTAAAAGAGAAGGGACCACCATGAACATTGGGTTCGACTTGCTTAAGTAAAGTATTTCCTAAATCAATCCACGGTTACAATTTTATTTTAAATGTCCAATCCAATTGAAATCTAATACCTTAATCGATTTTTGTCATTTTATTAAATCTAGTCGTTTTAATTCATACCTTGCAATTTTCATATTTTCTTGCTTTGCTTATTTTATTTTTAAATCAATCAATTATTGATCGTCAGAGTAATTTTTCATCGTTTAATTTAATTGTCTTGTGTGTTGAATTTCCCTTAGGTACGATATCTAGTTCTTACCGTTTTATATTACTTGTCGACGAGGTGCGCTTGCCTCTAATTGGTCTAGATAGAATTTAATTGTTTTGTTTAGACCGTAACACAACCCCTGGTTCAATGCGGGAATTCAGGGTATGATGATGATGATGATATGTTTTAATATTTATTTTTATATTAGTTTTATTTATGTTATAATCCATATATAATCCATATAAAAGATTTGGTTAGATATATTTTCATTTATGTTTCATATGGTTTAAAAATATATAATAATTAATATATTGTGCTTTGCATATTGTTTAATATACTTTAAATAATATTTATATGTTCAACTAACTTTTATTACAAAATAAAATATAGTTAAAATTAAAAGTGCTTTTTATTTTTATGTTGCTAAATAATCTACTGTACGAAACTCTTTCAAAAAAGCTCTTTTTTAAATAATAGTCAAACAGTCAACTGGCTTTTTAGAAAAATTCTTCTCCGAAAAGCTCTACAGAAAAAAGATCTACTGATAAAAGCTCTACTGTTATAAGCTCAACTAAACAGAGGCTAAGACATAATACATTTTTCATTTAATGAAAATGATTAATTAGATGAGGAAAGGATAAATTACACATCATAACCATGCATGGACAAGTTAAGTCAAATTACTTTGACAATCCTAATATTTGAGTGGTCATAACATGTTGCTAGACATCAATTTTGACCTATGATTATAAAATGTTTAATCGGAGAATTAAAAATAAATTAAAAGGGGTTTTAATTTATTTTATTCTAATTATGAATTAAAATTAGAATTTATAATCATTCTCAATATATTAGAAACATAATGGGTCACACATCAAAGAACAATTTGTGAAAAAATCAATTTAATTAAGTTGGACTTAATTATAAAGTTTAAGAAACTTTAGAGATAAAATATGAGATATTTGATTTTATTAAAATTAAATTAAATTAATTATAATTAGAATTTGATTTTAATTATAATTAAAGAACTTAAATTTAGTAAAAAAAATAAAAATCCTAATGAACGTTTAGAAACTAGCACTTTTATTTTTCCTCTCAAAAGAATCTTGAGAAATTGCTCTATGGATGCCATTAGAAGTTGAACGTTTGAATAACTCATGGTTGACAAATCGGGAAAAGTTTCAAAAGATTTTTAACAGGAACACGAACAAGGTACTATTTCTTATGAATAGTATTTTTGTTTCATTCAAGTTAATCAATTATCAGGATCCGCTTAAAATCTGTAAAATATTTTATTTTCCATTAGACTCGTGATTTGATCATGGTTAAATTCCACCACAAAGATGCAATGATATTTTAGTAAACAAATGATAAAATATACGGTAATCCCAATAACAATACAAAATAGAAGTAATTCTAGTTATGAATATAAGCATAATAAATTAATCCAAAAATATGAAACAAAAAGATTTAGAAAAAATATACTTGATTCATACTTCTACAATATTTATCCTGGGGTCGTATACATAAAGCTAACTTTTAAAGATTTTTTAAAATTTTAATTCAAGCATAATGAATATTGGTTTAGCCTGATTCTGGTGAGGTTGAACGTTGCTGCTCGGATCCATAAAGCTAGTCGATATTAACTCTGAAGCACCTGCAAAACAATAAAGACACGCCGGGGGTTGATAACCGGCAAGCCCCTCCGACGCTCAAGTCAGTCTTTTGGTAAGGGTTTATGTGGCTGAAAGCAAAAGAATATCAAGGCTCTAATCTCGTACCTGTATCATGGCAAAACAGTATCTTATATACGGAATAGATGCTAGGTTTAGGTTTTTACGTAGGTCTTTACGTTTGTATGGGAGTCTAACACCTGCGAATGGGCTGTGGACATGTGGGCCTAGGCCTAGCACAGTCGACTTAACCATAAAACGTAGCCTAATGGTAAGAGGCGTGCGTCTCAACGCAACAAAACCCTGAGGTCAGGGGTTCGAATTCTTGCCACTCCAAGATGATGAAATCCGGAACAGGGATGACTCTGGCAGACCTCAGGGATAATACCTAGCAGGTGAGGGACCCGGCCCAAACCAAATATGAAACAAAATGATTTTGATATATATCCTGGGGTCGTATACATAAAGCTAACTTTTAAAGATTTTTTAAATTTTTAAAAAATTCAAAAAAAAATTTTGATGGTATGATTTGTCTGTTAAAAATTAAAAAGTAAATTTAAATTAAAAAATAAAATTTTGAATACTTTAACATCTTTGTCTTTGTTACGAGGTTCAAGCCACAGTTATACAGTGGCTGCGCTATCAATAATCTACTGCGCCAGGAATATACTACTATTTTCTTATCTGAAATCTTTCACAATCTTGTATTTGTTCTATAAATATTATTATAAACTCTCTCTTCTTTATTAATATGAGTTACATTTTCCCAACGAACTTTCCATTTAATAAATGATTAAATTTCAATGTTATAAACATTTATTATATTATACTGGTCAACAAAATTGATAAATATATTTAATTTCAGTTAATAGAATAACTTATTTAGTTAATTACCAAACCACATTATACTTTTTAAGAAAACTCAAAGCACATTCACCTTTTAAGAAACAGTAAGATAAGAGACTTTGATGTAATTAACGTTAATAGTCAACCTGGTATAATTGGCCATCGGTACCAACTGTGTGGTGAGTTTCCTTATTATATACAGGAAGATTCTAATCTGTTTTTCTCGTTTAAACAGATTAACCTAATAACTGAAGCCCATCTTTGATATAATAGCCAAAAGTCCTTGATATGTTGAGTTTGTGGAAACAATGTTGACAACCGTAAATGTGTGTTTCAGTCGAAGTTGAGAGAGATGGGTGCTTTGATCGTTTCAGACTTTCAGTGAACATCAGTGGAAGCATTAAAAGAGTTGACTCAAAACATCATTAATATGTCGCCAAAGATTGTAAAGATGTAATTGGCAAATATCAGCTACTAACTCTTTGAGTTCAGGTCAATCGAGGAGTGTAGGAGTTTCGGACAAAAGGAAAAGTGTGGGAGGAAGCTCTAGCATGGAAGCGTATGGCCAGGAACATTCTCATTTTGTTCGTGTCTTCTATAAGCTTTCCGGGAACGTGGTGGATAAAAAAAAATAAAAGGGTTTGATGTTTCAGAGTTGAGTGGAGAGTCATAGGAAATTCTTTGGCTAAATTTGGCGAGTGAAGTTGACTCTAGTTAAAGATTTACGGTTCTAGAACTTTGTGTTGAGTTGTGGATGTGTTGGAATACCGAATGGGGATTTGACACCACGCGCATTGAAATAAATATGAAAGTTTTTTATTTTTATTTTTGAAAAAATCACTTAAAACTATATAACACTATTAGTACATCAAGTAATAAAATATCAACCTTAATTTATAGTTTATTGTGAATCTTTATCTTTTCTTGTTTTTTTTTGAAGATAATCTTTATCTTTTCTTGTTGTTTTCTTTAAATCAATTTTTTAAATAAGTTCATCTTAACCACCACGATTTCACAAGTTTATGACATTTAACGATATCAACATAATGTATTGAGAGATGTCGACAATTTTTGTAGAGAGAGTTAGACAAGAAGTGTTAGCTCTTTTATGGTCCAAACCTATTTTTAATCAGTTTTAGACATTTTATTAATTAAATTAAAATAAAATATTAAATTCAATTAAATTAAATTTTAATTAAAATTAAAATTAATTCTAATTAATTACCAATTGTGTCCAAATAAAATCCAATATCTCATATTAATCCTTATTTATTAAATATCTCATCTTTAATTATAAAGTTTCTCAAATTCTACAATCAATTCCAACTTGATTGAAACAACTTTTCTCCCTGCAACTCAATCTTTATGTATGACTTTATAGGTTTCCAAATATGTTAGTAATGAATATAAATTATAACCCTAAATCATATTTAAAATTAAATAAATTAAACTTCTTTAATTAATAAACTTATTTATATCCATAAATCAATATTGGTATCTACCAACATATTATGACCATCTAAATATTTAAAAATATTAAAGTAGTTTTGATTAGTCTTTTCGTGCATGATTTTTTATATAATTCTATCATTTTATCGTACAATATTTCAATTGAACATAAAGCATATAAATAATGTTTACTTTATCTGAGCCAAATCATGGTACTTCTCTACCATTAGTAGTTGATTTAATTAATGATGCTTGAAAATTATTTTCAAAATGTCATTCAAACTTAGTCAAAGATTTCTTGAATCAATACTAATCGAGAAACAGTGGAGCATTCTCCCTAATCACTTTATGGTGATGAATCTTATATTGATCACTCAAATATTTTCATATAGTTTATTTTAATATTTAATGACTACTTTTGACTAGAATATGTCCTAAGTAATAAAAATACATAGTAATCATTATATGAGATACTTTGATAATCTCAGGTCAAAGGATCTTTTATAAAATCGTTATAATGAGAATTTACATAGAAATATAAGTAATGTTCTAAATAGAATTCTTATATGGAGTCAATTCAGTGACTTTATTCTCTAATAATTACCACATGTTTGTTTAAATATCTTCATACTTTACTCTACGAGATCGATTACTTCCTTTATAACAAAGAATTATAACGTGTGCTAGTCTTTTTATGCTCTATTAATGTCATATCTCAATAAAATAGTAACTATAAACAATTTAGGGATAATATATGAATGTAATATGAATCTCATAATTATGATCTCATCATAATTTCATTTATAATGTATATTTTTCCTATGTACTTTATCATATACATCTGCCTTTAAATAACTATGTCGCTATATTACAACCAATCGAATGGTTGTAAGGCATAAAACAACAATTTAGTACTTGCATTAAAACAATCGTTTAAATATCTTATATTATATAACCATATGACGATCATACTATCGTTGGAATAGTGGTTTAGTAAGAGAATTCTACAAGATTCTCTATAATGAGAATTCACATAAATCTTATTAATTTTATCTTAATTATCATTATAATTAACAAAAAAATGCCTAAATACATGCTTAGATCTATTAATGAGACTTTAGCTCCTTTTATATGCATAATAAGCTCTAATGTTTTACAATACATTACTGTATGAATAATGCAAGGAAATATACCAAGTTCATTAATAAATTTCTTGATCTAAATAATCATTTTCACTAAATGAAAAAACATTTTATGGCCTAATTAGCAATCTATGCTCTATTGAAACATTTTCAATTTCAAAATAATATTGTTCTAAGTAAGATATACCTTAACAAGGATTCACTTCCAAACTAAATATCCTTATAATCTTGAACTCAAATATCAACTCATGCATTGAACAATAGATATGTTTAATACTTCACAAGCATTAAAGATCTCGCATACTAAATATCTTTATTACATTATATATGTATATGGACTTAGAATAGGTAAACATCTTGCATATCTATATCTATGGATTTAATTCCCATAATTAAGATGTTATTGATTCGTATCTAATAAGAACTATTCTTAGGCTATCAGATATTCAACAATTCAAAATATCATTTATGTTCTTTATGAGTAATATGTCTTTGCACAATCTTGTTGAAGAGTAAACTACTCCTACTAACCTTCTTATAGAAATAAATTCACAATCATATGTAAAATAAACTCCTTGAATTCATCATAAAAGTGAATCTTTTAATATCTCATATCCTTTCAACTATACATCAATTATATATCAATAAAGTAGTAGTTCTAATTGGATGTATCGTCACAAGATTTGAATATATTCAAATTTTATCTTACTCCCACTGCTTATCTTAAGAACCATTTTTTTATAAATGTTCATTGAAACATACATTTCATTCAATAAGGTCTATACGACTATACCTAACATTTTGAATACCTCATAACTGTCTATTATTTGATCTGGTTTTAAACTTATTAGATAATATATGCTTCAATTAAGTATCACATCGTAAAATCATTAAATTGACTCTTTCAAAGACTCACCATTCTATATTTATCGGTAAAATCTTGTTACGTACAAAAGAATATTACATCATATATTATCTCATATGTTTTTCCTCCATTTAACTGACCTTATGCTTAAAAAAAATTATTTAACTGACCTTCAGAACTTAATGGAAAGAATTACAAAAGGATTAAGAATAATTGTATAAGTGAAAATTTAGTTGATAAGAACCTAACTGACCTTCGCATTATTTATCAACCTTCGCATTATTTATCAAGGAAGATGAAATTCCAACCATTCACAATGCGGTTGGACGGCTATGTCCATATCCTCCACAGTTGTCCTCTTGTTACGATATAACAAGTGGCACACACCGAAAGTGTCAACTTTGCACAGGACTTTGCTGGTAAAGTCTCTTCTGTCATTCATGCTGAAATTGGTGAGAATGATTGTTGGATTATTGATACTGGTGCTAGTAGCAACATTAGTGCTTCCAAACATGTTTTTCATCATTGTTTTCCTACTTCCAAACTTAATTCTGTTCTTTTACCTGATGGCTCTACTCAACCTGTTACTTCAGTCGGTGATGTGTCTCTTCCTTGTAAACTTTTACTTAAGAATACTTTGTTCATTCCATCCTTTAAACACAATTTGCTTTCTGTTAGTAAAGTTACAAGATATAATTCTGTCATATTCATATTCTTTCCTACCTGCTGTGTCTTACAGGACCAGAGGACTAATCACATTCTTGCTATTGGAAAAGTTAAAGGCAATCTCTACATACTTGATCATGATTCTTTTTCTTCTGTAACCATACAAAAATATCTTCCTTTAATCAAGTCTCATGTTGTTCTTCCATCTTCTCTCCTTGTAATGCCTTGTTCTGTAAATAATGTGACCTCTGTTTCTTGGTCACTGTGGCATCAAAGATTAGGCCATCCTTCCTTAAATGTAATGAAACATTTGTCTTCCATCAATAAAATTCCTTTTTCTTCTGATTCTTCTCATACTTGTGATGTTTGCGCCAAATCTAAACAAACCAGATTACCTTTTTCTGTTGCTACTAGTCACAGCACTATTCTTTTTGAGGTTGTTCACTTAGATGTATGGGGACCCTATAAGCAGCATTCTTTGACAGGAGCTAGATA
>JANKOD010000002.1:10506106-10518993 GCA_026284645.1 Erythroxylum acuminatum | reverse complement strand
GGTCTCCGGCGATTTTTCGCCGGCGGGGCCCGGCAGGCCGGTAGGACCGACCCCAGTGTGACTGGACAGCTTCAGCATCTATATATCAATTAATTAATTGGATTAATTAATTAATATATGAGTGGACACATGTCATTTGTTGATTGGAGCAGATGAAGTTTTCCTCTTTGTCGAATAGCAATTAGCATCCCAAAATCCCCAGAAGACTACTTATAAAGCCATATTTGTGAGCTCAGGAGATCTTGCATTAGCTCATGGGCAAAAATTGTTGTAATAGTAAGTAGCATTCTTCTATTAACTTCAGCTTTCTTTGTAAAACGTAGTCTGAAATAGACAGTAGGATTCAAAAATGCCCCAGTTGCAAACAAAGGTGAGTAAAGTTGCCTTTCTCATATGTTATTGATAATTGCAATATAAGGTGTGTACAAAGAAGACCTATTTTCCATATTGGTCTTAATTGCTTCCTTCGCCCTCTCCATAGTATCAAAAAAATAATTCATTGTTGCCTTTTCATCACTATAAACTAGATAAAACACCCTCACTAAAGGCTCACAAACTCAGATAACAAATTGGCATTGGGACCAAAATTCAACATCTTCAAGTATAGTTATGGAAACTTCCAATCTAGCATTAGATCTAGCATGCTAAGATGTAACTCACTTATCACTTGTAAACCTTTGTCTTAACTCTTTTTTCATCATAATAAAACGCTTAAGTGATAAGAAATTTGTTGAAAATCTTGTAACAGCAGGACGACAAAAATTCATACAATTGGTAAAATCCTTTCTTATTAAATTCAAGACCTATGCATAATTATAGATGAACTTAATCATTTTTTTGGCCTTCTACACAGTCTCATCAATAATAGGAAAATACTTAGCCTCTCCTATATTTTCTAGCATTAAGTCAATGCAATGTGTAGCAGAAGGAGTCTAAAAAAAAGAATTATACTTGCTTTGTAACCTTCTTCCTACCGCTTTATAAGCAGAATCATTGTCAGTAATGACATGAACAATATTTTCTAGCCCTACTTAATTCTCAACTTCATCAAATATTTTAAATAAAGTATTAGTATTCCTAACAAGGTCAGATGTGTCCATAGACTTCAAAAACATTGAGCACTTTGCAGAATAAACTAAAAACTTAATAATAGGTTTATATCTCTTATTTGTCTTACTATCACACATAGTTGAACATTGATAAGTAGCTCAATCCATTCTTCTTTCTTCTAAATAACTTTTAATTTCATAAACTGAGCAACTCAAAAGTTTATATTTGTAGTCGTCAATCGAAGGAGCTTTGTGTCCCAAATTGTAAGAGGCTATAACATCCACCATAGGCTGATAATAATAAGATTGAGAAACATTGAATGCTACACCTGAATCATACCACCATCTAGCCATTGCCATATCTACATTGTGAGCCTCTTGTCTTGATTGCATGACACTATAAATTGAAAACTGAGCTGCAAGAATTGTTTGTGATGTAAAAAATTCAAAACTTGCCTTCTTCTTTTCCTAATATCAGGTTCAGATGCAACATTCACGTCTTGTTGGGAAAGAGCACTACCACCTTCAACATTTCCACTATCATCAAGAACACTAGCAAATGAAATTCCATTACCAATTTCATAATTCAATCTCTCCCTTCTATTTTTCTCATGTTGATATTCCTCAAGCAAACTTTTCATTTGCTACTGCACATCGTGACTTACTTTCTTATAGGGTTCCATGTATCCTTTAACCCCAGCTAAATGCTTCTTTAATCAGGTGATTCCTCCACCTTTCAAATGCTTGTTATAAAACAAGCAAATATTATGGTTCTTCATAACAGGGACTAATGCAGCATGAACCCAAACTAGATCATTTTTATCTTTTTGAAGCGGTTGAATAACCAGGAGTACTTGAACTTCCTTCTATTTATTTGTAAAAATAAATGAAGACATATATCAAAATAAAGAACACACAATTTCATTATCAACTACTATCATAAAATATTTATTGTTTAACTCAAAAGTTCAAACTAACACAATTGCACAATACATATGCCCATATTATATAATATAACTCATTTTGTATGATTACTTCATACACAATTTAATTTTATCCAATACAATTCACCAATAAGTTAAAATCAACAATTCAAGTATTCAACATATACAATTACACAATACACATGTCCATCTTATATAATATAACTTATTTTGTATGATTACATCATACACAATTTAATTTCATCCAACACGTTTCACCAATAAGTCAAAAACCAACAATTCAAATGTTCAACATAGACAATTACACAATACGCATATTCATCTTATATAAAATAACTCATTTTGTATAATTACATCATACATAATTGGATTTCATCTAACACAATTCACCAAAAGTCAAAAACCAACAATTCAAGAATTCAACATACATAATAACACAATACACTTAATAATCATCAACTTGAATATGTTTGAAGACAAATATAAAAAATTACATACATGAAGTGGATTGAACTTAATAAATAAAGAAATGTTTTGCTTCATTATGTATGACGTAAAAATGACGTTAGTTTATATAGATGATATTTTGGTATTTTCATCTTCAACGAAACAACATCTTTAATTAAGACATTCATTTACATAATCAAAAACAATGGTTTACTAGTATCAAAAATCAAAATGTAACCTTTTTTCTAGAAAAGAAATAGATTTTTAGAACACTATATTCAACAAGCTGTATCAACAATTATAAAAGGAACTTTCAAATTCAAGAGTAAATTTCTTGTTCAATTTATAAACAGAAAATGATTTAAAGATTTTTTAGGAAGCCTAACCTATGTTATGAAATAGATTATGTAAACTATTATATGATATGTTAAAAAATAAACATGATCACTGGACATAAAAATAGACCAAAATAGTCAAACAAATAAAAAAGAAATGTTAAGACATTGGCCTTAGGGTATGATTTTGATGTATATTGATATAAGTAAGATTTTGACTTTTAGTTGATTCAATTGTAGCAATGTAAATTAAATGAAGTTTGTGCAGTATAATCTAAAGACATTACATTAGGGCATTGACTAACTTCTAATGCAAGTTCTACAAACCTTGGCATAGTGGAAAAAGTGGGTTGTGAATCGACACAATATTTCCAAGAAACAAAATTTTTTTCACCTCTAATTGATATCCAGGAACTAATTTGGTTAAATATGTTTAGTTATTCTTTAACAATTTCATCATATTAACATCATCATATGAAGAAAATTTTTCATTTCATTTTATTAGATTAAGAAATTACTTACATTGCAGTTGGATTTAACCATCATCAAATATTTCTAACATTCAAACTCAAATTTCTCAAATCTCAACTCACACAAACAATTCTAACAACTCCAATTTTCAACTTTCAAACCATTCACAAATTTCATATTACACAACACTACCAAAACGCCATTCAAATGCAATTCAAGAGTAGAAAAAAGGCAATTCAAAACACACAAAAAAATAGAATTCCAATTTGGTTCAGCAGGTTGTGTTGGGTCCAAAACCAGCCCTAAAAATTCTGTTTTCAACAAGCAACGGTAGCGATGGTAGAGGAGATTAGTTGAGCAGGGGCTAGGCTGTGACGCCCTAATACCCCCTAGGAGGATATTGCGAGTGCCACACACACAGAACATATATAGAACTGAAACAAATCCAAACGTACGAAACATTTCATACATGCATTTCCAGAATTCGAAACAAACAAACATTACATATATTATAATTTATGAACTTAATATAAATTTGTTCCAAAAACTAAAACCAGCCTGAAGCATAGTTATAGCAAAAACTTACAACAATTCAGAATCATACACTTTATATATAAGCCAAAATAAACTCAAAATACATTTTTGACAAAATAAGACTCAGACTTTATTGCCCATTGCGGTTGACTTGTCCCAGTCTTTATAATCCTTGCTCTGAACCTACACGGGGCAAATCCACCGTGCTAAGAGTATAGCTTAGTGAGTAATAACTAATCTATACAAGAAGTTACAAGTCATCATACAGAATCATGTAACAACTTAAACATGCATTAAAAGATTGCCTAACATTAAATTAGACAAACAGATTTTTATAATTATCAGAACTAAATATCATAAGAGGGTATAAACCCTTCAGAATCAGAACACAATTTTTGTTTATGTAAGAATCAAAGTTATATTAGATTACAAAATTAGATGATTGCAAATCCATTTACAGAAGCGGATAACGGTACTTATACAGAAGAGACCGAAGTCTCGAAACCGAAGTGTCTAGGAGAGACCGAAGTCTCGACACCGAAGTGTCACAAGAGCAGCTGCAAACTCTTCTAGGCATGCCTATTTACCAACAACTAGGACTCAACAATTTTAAAACAAAACAAATTCATTTTAGACATTTCATATGGAAAGCAAGTAGTCAATCATATTCACAAGCAAGTAGCACTCTCAATAATATAAACATACATCAAATGCCTCGGACAATCGTTGTCCGAAATTCAGAACACAATAAGCATAAACCAGATTCAACAAGCAGAACAAAGTAAGGCGTGACCTTCTAAGATTACTTACAAAAGCTCCCTTATTGCTTATTGCCTCGAAGTCCCAGCAATATCTGGAAGTGGTCACTCTATGCATTCATCTATAACATTTAACACATACACAAATCACTATTGTGCATGATTAATAATTCATTTATGTATATTGAATACGTATGATACATGTTCATGACAAATTCTCGAGTATATTTTCTTACTAATCTGATGTAAACATCAATTGTAATTCAAAAGTTCCAAAATTCATACATTCAATTACTATTCCAGCTTTTGCTGGAAGCACCTCATTCGGGTCAGCTTTGCATAATTAATAAGATCAAGAAAATGATGTATTTCTATAACACTCTCTTCTAGACAATTGTTCCTTTGTCTTAAGTTTCTAATGACACCAAGATCACACAATTTGGTTTATTATTCAATGAGTTATACTCTAAATACCACAGACTATGTACATTTGAAATTTTGGCTAATGCATGATCATGCCTCCAAGTTTTACACCTCATAACTCTCAATTCCAACATCCAAAAATTACAAACTTTACACCAATTTAAAGATAAAAGAATAAGCTACAACTTTGGTGTGGAACCTTAGCCTCATTCGGCCTACATCAATACATTTTATTCAATAAAAATAGGGCATGATTTCTATCCCTTGTAGTGCTACAGCCTAAGACAAGATTCAGTTCCATGCCATTTTTTGAAAGAGTCTTAGAGACAATATCAAAATTTGACTTCTTCAAGAAAGTTGTAGACCTATGTGTCAGATTTAATCTGAATTAAGAATAAACTCAATTGAAAATCTACAGATCAAAATATAAGCAAAATACCAAAGCATGTTCAATAAAAACAATAACCTTTTAATAGCCTCTCGGCTTTCATCCGAAACTCACTTCCATTTTTACACCAAATTCATTTTAATTTTTGTTTTAGATCACTTTAGTACAAACACATCACCATTCTATACTCATTCATAACCCAATTTGTTTTTCATAAAATCATCAAACTCTAATCAATTTTTTTAAACCTTTTCATCTTCATAAAATCAATCATAAACCTATCAATTTTTCAGATTTTTCTTAAGCAGATTTTGGGTCTAATTTGCATGGCCATTTTGACCTCAACAATGGGGTATTTAGGCAACATCTTCTACTAATCAAATATTCCTCAATGTCTTGAAAGTCTAATGACACCAATATCATGCATTTTAGTTCAGTATCCTACAAGGTATAATCAAAATTCCACAGACTGTTTTCATACCTCGACAGAACACCAATTTTAATTTCAAGCCAAATTTACAAACTCTTAAGGACATATTTCGAATTCGATTCATTCATGAAAAATGTAGTTCTATGTCTCTATTTACTCTAAATCAAACTCCATCCAATTTGGATACTCACGGATCATCTTATGCCCTAAATACAGATGTACATTCAGTAAAATACTGCATATGTCATATTCTAATGACTATAATCCTTCATCTTGTTAATCATATCACTGAATTTGCTTCTTTCACCACCCGCTCATGCATCAACACCATTTACGCATGCAACAATCCACAAGCATGAAAATGTACACCTTTTACGCATGCATCCAGTTACAAACATTAAAACCTCAACATAAATCATTTACACTATCATAAAACATAAAGCATTACTTACTTGATTCACACGTCAATTCCTTGAGCAGAAATTCCATAAATGGGGATAGCAAATAATGGGTTTCGGTGATGGCAAAGTAAGAAGGAAGATGGTGTTTTCGGTGAAACCAAAGAAAGGAGCTGCAGAAATGTTTTTCCTAATGCCTAGATGTCCCTTTTTAAGGCTTTGACACATGTCTCCAATGCATGTGTTACTTCTAAGTAAGGCAACCAATTGTTACTTAACTCTTTGTCCATATGTCACACATTAATAGATCCATTTGTCACTATATAATTTGTCTCTTATTTCAATATTTTTCCTATTCTTAAATACCTCAAATTTTCAATAACTTTCCTAAAATTAACCAAAATTCTGAAATAATACTAATGGTCTCCAAATAAAATTTTAACGCAATTAACTCACAATTCACATTTTAATCTCATTTACAAATTAATTATACCTGAAAAATGTCAATGAATGCATGTACAATTATTTGTATATGTCAAAATTCATATGCACATATCAACGAATTTTTTAATTTTCTAACCCCTAATATGGGGTGTTACAGTTCTTTGCATAATAAACACCGAGGATGGTATGTATGTTACTTATGATGCAGCTCCCGTGAGGTTTATTGGTGAAAATTTTCTCGAGCCTAAGAGCCATATCTAGAACTTGCTTTCTTAATTCATAGGTGTAAATAATGTCACGTACTATAATATTGTCATCAATTGTAGGTAATTAATTTGATTGATTAATACTTAGGAGATGTGTAAAGTTTAGATATTTTGTAAACTTAGGGGACATTAAAGATACTAACTATAAAATCACTTTTTTAAATTAACAGTTTTGTATAAATGAGTAATGTTGATAGATCTTTGATGTATAGACGATTAACACTTGATGGTTTCATTAATCTTGAGTTTACTGAGGGAGTTGAAGCTTTTGTTTATTATTCGTGTTTTCAACCTGCATTTATGGACGACCTAAAGATCAGATGTCTATGTTAAAAGTACAACTACATTCGTCTCCTTCCTATTGATGAAGTGAATGGTCATTTGCTGAGAAAATTGTTTGTTCCAAATTATTTTGAGTGGATAAGACATGCACAATTTTTTGACTTACTATACTTAGTTGACCATGAATTATGACCAAATTGTGAGACAATGATTGAATTGTCTTCGATTACTCGAATATTGAACATAAAGTCTGAAGGGCATATTTCTGATCGCAGTTTTGATAAAATTCTTGATTGGTATAATGAATCATTGCCTTTTAATCATACAATGATTGATAGTTTTTATAATATGAATAAACTTATTAGGAGTCTTGGTTTGCCTGTTGAAAAAATTGATTGTTACAAATTGAGATTTATCTTGTATTGGGGAGATGATGTGGAATTACAAGAGTGCAAATTTTGTGGTCAATATAAGTTTAAGCCTAGAAAGCGTTCTATGAAACAAAAATTAGTACCCTAGAAGCATATTTATTATTTCTCGCTAACTCCGAGACTTTAAAGACTATATGCTTCTGATGTTACTACATTTCACATGAGATAACATAATGAACATAAACAGAAATATGGAATAATGAGTCATCCATCAGATGCACTGCTATGGAAACATTTCAATAATACCTATTATGAGTTTGCAGTTGAAAGTTTAAATGTTAAGTTGGAATTGTCGACGGATGGATTTCAACCTTTTGGTCAATCCGGCCAACAATATTCATCATGACCAATGATAATTTTGTGTTGAGACCATTAGAAATTTTTCGGCATATGCTATGCTGTCTAGATGTAGCACAGCATGAAAATTAGCTTGTTCTTACTGTGGCAATGCGTTTTATCTTCCAAAACAGGGCAAAACATGTTAGTTTGACAACCACAGGAAATGTCTTCCTCTAGATCACCCATTTAGACGTAATAAACAAAATTTTATTAAGAATATGATGGTACAAACACCCCCTTCCCCTCACAAAGCTAGTGAAGAGATATTGTTGGACATTGATTAATTAGAGTTACTGAAAGTTACAGAATTTGAAGCTAATGAAGTTAACACAAGCATTAGGAAAAACTTTGGTTGGAAAAAACGAAACATCTTTTGGGATTTGACATGCTGGAAAGCTAATTTGATACGTCATAATCTAGATGTGATGCATATTGAAAAAATATTTTTAACAATTTGTTCAATACACATTGAAGTGTGGACAAATGATAATGTAAAATCATGAGCTGATTTGAAACTTTTTTGTCGAAGGAATGAGTTAGATAAAGATCTTCGCACCGATAAATATCTGAAAGCATATTACACTTTGGACAAAAAAACAAAAGGAAAATTTGTGTGAACGGTTGAAAAGTCTAAAGTTTCCTAATGGTTATGTTTCAAGCTTGGCAAAGTGTGTAGACATTAGAAAGTAAAAATTATTTGAGATAAAAAGTCATGATTGTTATGTGTTTATGCAAAGGCTAATTCTAATTGCATTTCGAGAGTTGCTACTGAATAAGATTTGGAAAGTTATGACAGAATTAAGTTTGTTTTTTTAAAAACTAACATCATCTGAAATAAAGTTGGCTGAAATGGAAAAACTAGAAAGGAAAATTTCAGTAATTTTGTGCAAATTAGAAGGGATTTTTCTTCCAAGCTTCTTTGACTATATAGAACATCTACCTATGTATTTAGCACACGAAGCTAAACTTGCTGGTCCAGTTCAATATCGATGGATGTATCCGTTTGAGAGATAATTATAGTAAACATTTAAATTGAAGTAATAACATGTTTTAATAATAGAATTATAATAACCCTATTCGCTAATGAAGGTATTTGAATAACTTGAAGAAAAATATCAAAAACAAGACTAGAGTTGAAGGTTCAACATTTAATGCTTATTTAGTAAATGAAGTAAGTACATATTGTTCACATTATTTTGAGTTGCATGTACACACAAGAGAAAGAAAAGTTCCTCGTAGATGGGAGAGGAATGGGTGATGATAATGGTAACTTATCTATTTTCATATATCCGAAACGAACATATGGACGTTCAACATGAAGAATGTTAACAGTAGAAGAAATAGACGTTGTTCACGGTTACATTTTATTGAACTATTAAGAGGTTCAACCTTTCATGCAATAAGTTGAAGTCGATTTTGAAATTGATTATTTGAGATTTGAAATTTAGTGTTATTCACAACTGAAATATATAATAATGTTTTTAGATTATACAAGGAATGATTACGCGATCTAATACCCAAGAAAACACATGATGATATCAATAAAGAAGTTGAAAGACACTTTCCTCGATAGTTTGAGAAATATATAAGTTTTCACTTACAATTATTGAAATGATTAAATTATAAGATTAAAGTGTTCGAATGACATTGTACTATTTAATATGATAATTTCTTTTGTGTAAGCCTTAGAAAATCCAATAGAAAACAAGTTTATATGTGATCTTGCGAAAGGACTTTTACGAACTGTTAAATCGTATCTGGTGTATTTTGTTAATTGATACAAATATTATACAGAATATCGTGGCCATAGCATGACAATAGTAAATAGTGGGATTTGCATACAGGGAGAATTGATTGATTACTATGGTAAAATTATTGAGATACTTGAAATTGAATACCTTGCATTACCAATAAAGTGGAGTGTAATATAATTTAGTGTGAGTGGTTTAATCCAACTCCTAGTGTTGGTACAAAACTATATAGTCGATACAATTTAGTTGAAATCAACCAGCGAAGAAGATTTAGACAATTTGAACTTTTTGTGTTGTCGATGTAAGCGATCCAGGTGTATTGTGTCCCTTTTTTCAACTTACAAAGAGATAAGTCAGATTAGCTGGTTGTTTGTAAAGTTAAACTTAGAAGTGTTTTCGAATCATATGGAAAAGGAGAACAGAGAATTGAAAGTGAAGCGTTTCAAGAAGATGTTTATGAAATAAATGCATCTGTTATATATGACAAGAATGAACCTTTAAACAATCTAAATAATGAATATGTTGAAATTTCATTTGGAAAGGATGAGGAGGGTGAGAGATCTGAAGAGAAGCCTAAGTTTAATTCTAATTATTCAGAAAAAGAAGATGATTTTGATTTACAATTAAGTACTTATAGCGATTAATTTATGTTTGTAATATAATATTATATTCAATACATCAATTATTGAATCAACAATATATTGTTACATATTGAATTGAAATTGTTATATTTCTAGAAATATTCAATAAAATATAAATTTTTGGTTAAAATATGTCATCAAAGAGAAAATAAGATATGATGTGACCAAGATTCAGACCACGATTTGGAGCCTTTTTTCTAAGAGAATAAAAAATATATTAATGGAAAAAGGAAAAGCTCAATACAGAAAATCAAAAGAGGCCAAAAAAGGCACTCAAAACTATATACAGAGGAAAACAAAGAAGCCACAGGAGGCCCTATATAATAAAAAACAAAGCTATGTAAGGAGTTTCCAAATATGACGCTGATGAACAGGTATTTGAAAACGATACTCGAGGCCTAGAAGTCGAAAACGAATAAGCTCGGTGATGTCCTCTATAATGTTCAGGGGGCGATCGATGTCGTCTGTTGAAGATGCGGTTATTCCTCTCATACTAAAGAAAGCAAACAGTGGTAGAGAGAACTAACCGTGATAGTATATGTCTGAAATCCTTCCGTCGACGAAGATAAGTGGAAGCCTATTGGACGGGGGGAAACCAAAAAATCGAAGGCCAAGCAGAGGGGTCTTCATAGAGAGAGAACCCCAAAGTAGGGGAGAGAATCTACACTGAAGGAAAAGATGATCGTGTGTCTCTGGAGAGTAGTTGTATAACACCCAAGTCAAAAAAGACAAACACCAAACATTTGGAGCTTGTCCATAGTCTCGAGACACCCCTGTGATGTTTGGAGTCAATTACTCTCCAGGTGAAATATCACATTCTGCAGCTGCAACAGAATCAGATGATGTATCTCCAGATACTGCACATGCAGATGAGGTATCACCTTCTGTACCTGCTGCTACACCATCTACCACCCCTATACCGACAGAAATATCAGGAGTAAACGTTGCGAATGAAGGAGGCGACCTCCAGCTTGGAATTAAAAGAGTTGATGAAAGAACTTACATCACAATTGTCAACAATCTGTAAGTAAAATATATTAAACACCATATGTTTATAATTAAGTTATAGGTTTAAATTTAAAATTGATATAAATTTATTTT
Organism: Erythroxylum acuminatum; assembly: GCA_026284645.1. NCBI lineage: Eukaryota > Viridiplantae > Streptophyta > Magnoliopsida > Malpighiales > Erythroxylaceae > Erythroxylum > Erythroxylum acuminatum. The sequence goes on along the minus strand of JANKOD010000002.1, from coordinate 10,507,561 downwards.
TATTTTAAGTTGATTCTGTCTGGACCGTACTCAAGAAACATGACATTTAAGTTCGAGGAGAAGATTGATCTTGAGGGTTATATACGGAAGAATATCTCTCAGGTGACAAAAGATTTTTATTATCAAGAGTTTGAGGTACAAATTTTTTTTTGTAATTAATTTTTATAAATTAATTAGATAAACATTGTAGGTTATAAGTACTTATCGTATGTTTTTTCTTTTTTTAGAAAGAATTTTTTGAAATTATAAATTTGACGAGGTTATTTGTAGAGTATAGAAGAGACGAGCTCGTACATGTTATATAGACTTTGATGTGCGATATACAAGAATGGTGTACGATCTCCTTATATTTCTGAAGAAATATGGAGTCGTTGGCAACAATATTGGACATCACCCGAGGTAATGTTCATTTCATAGCGTAATGCTACCAACAGACATGGGAGACCGGGGGAAGAGAGTCTTCCCATACACACTGAAGGATTTATTTCCCACCTGGAGCATGCAGAGAGACTTGTAAGTATCTATACTTTATACTTATATTTTGATTTTTTTTACTTTGATATATTTCAATTTGATTTGATGTGTAAATTTCAGAATGAAAATATGTGTATTATAGAGAATGATAATGTTAGAAATGTCTGATGCCATATATGGCTGTGTTGTTGAGTTACTTTTTTTGTTCAACAGGTTGTAAATATCATAAAAATAGATAAAATTATGCTGAGATTTTTGTAAATTGTAGTTCACTTATAGCATTTTATTATGATACAGGAAAAGTATATGGGCAGGAAGCCTATACCCCGTCATCTCTTTTTGCACACTCATACTAAGAAGCATGACTGTGTGACCTTCATCAACACCAGATGTAGTGAATTAAATGTATTTAAAATTTATGCTTTAGTATTAATATTTAATAATTACCACTTATTAACATAACATTGCCTTCTGATAGAACCAAATACAAGAAAGCATTTAACGTCAATCTTAGCAGTGTGAATATGTTGATAAGAGTCAAACATATCTTCATGCAGTAGGTGGCAGGGATCGTCGTGGAAGGATTTTCGACTTAGGTTCATTTGCGAATATATGTTACTCGCAATCCTCCACATCTAATACAACAACATTTAGTAGGCGGTTCGTAACCAATGAAGTCCATTAGCTTCGAAGCACAGTACAGGCATTGGCAACTCAGTTGCAATAGTTAATGGAGTACATAACCCAGCTCCATAATGAGATTGATGAGCTAAAGGGAAAGAACAATATCTCATCGCAACATTCAGAGCATCCGCATTCACCAAATGAATAACGTAGTTGTCATTTTGTATAAATTAAATAATTATTGTTGTAATTATTTTTATTATCAATTAAAATAATTTATATTTTATATCATCAATCAATTTTCTGTTTTAACAAATTAAATGTAGAAATAAATCAAAATATTATCAATAGATAACT
>JANKOD010000002.1:10445957-10463529 GCA_026284645.1 Erythroxylum acuminatum | reverse complement strand
TCGTGTGATGACATGGCCAAGGATTTCTTATTCTCATCCCGGCACGACACGGTTTTGGACAGCTCGGACAAATAAAATGAAATATATATTTTTATTTGTGATGAATGCGTGTGATTCTTTTATTGGTTTGGTCAGCATACATGGCTCTGCAATGAATAAAATTAAAATGAAACAGTCTATAATTAGATAATCAATTTTATTTAATTTGGTTTACTATCATTTTTCCAGGTAATTCCAAATGCAAAATTAAATAGTATAAACATTTGATCAATTTTTATTTTTATTTTTAAAAAAAACATTTTTAAAGGAAATCAACATAGATATTATTCTCAATAAAAACTACTTGATAAAAAATGTTATTTAGTTATGTTAATTAAAATTATTATTTTATTTTGGCTATATTTTGGTGCTTCACTAGGAAAATTAATGTTTGCTTTGTTTCCTTTTAGTTTTCTTTCAATCTTTCATCTTTTCTTCTATTTTTGGTGTTGGGATTAAAGTTATGTGTGGATAAATTGAAATATTCTAATTCAAAAGAATTCAAAACTCTAGTTGTAACTTTGTAAGATTTTGTTTTAAACTTATATTCATGTTTTAACTCGAGTATTTTTTTATGTTCTTATATTTCATGAATAATTAATATTGATTAAACTAACAAATTAATTTGATGATGATTATTCTATAGTTATTCGTGAATTTAGTAATTTGTAATTGTCATGAAAGATTGGTATAAGTAATACATAGATTATTTATGAATTTGCATGCTTAATTTATAAGAAACAAGAAAACTAAGTTGCATAGCTGTAACTATCTCAATTATTTAATTTAAGGTCTAGTCTTTTTCACTAAGCTTATTGTTATTATTTAATTGATATAGAATGTTATCATACTCAATTAATTGATGGTAAGTTTTGGATTGAATTAATTAATTTAGGAAAAATTTTAGACTTATTATGGTTATCCTAATATGTTTCAAACTAATTGCTTGATTTGTGAAGATTATTCTTTTTAGGTCAATGATCAATGCTTTTAAATGAGATCTTTGCTTTGAATATGAGTTAATTACTCTTGAATTTATCACTTTTATATTCAGTTGATTTGTTTTGATTCCTTGTTAATTTTATTAAATTAGTTAATCATAAAATCTCACCTTGTTTTGTTAATTGAAATTAAGAAATTAGTTTTTAGTTCTCTTGGGTTCGACCTGGTTCAACGACAACTACAAGAAGTTAGAAAATCGAAATTAATTTTGAATGCTTCGATAACTTGATTAACATTTTCTGCTATTATTGGAGAACTATTTTAGTTTCTTTATGTTATTTTACTGGTTATTGCTAATCTCTTGTCTTTCGTGAATTGTTCTTCTCAAACAAATGAATTACAATATAATCAAGAAATTAAGAAGACAGTGTGTCATTTAATGAAAGAGTCTAAGCAAGAAAACAGTCATTCACCTCCATAAGTGAAAGTTGAAATAGATCTAACAATTAGTGAAGGTTCTAATTTCTAAGAAGTTGAAGAAAAGATGGCAAATCCTAACATTAAAACATTAAGGGAGTTAGTGGCACCAAATTAGGATCAATAACATTATGCTTACGATTTCTAGATGTTGAGTTCGATTTCAAATTGAAATATGGTTTGATTCACTTTCAATTTTTCATAGTCTTGTAGGGGAAGATCCACACAAACACTTAAAAGAATTTCATGTTATCTTCTCTGCAATGAAGCCAAATGAGTGAAAAAAGAATAAACTAATCTCAGAGCCTTCCCATTCTCATTGAAAGATAAGGCAAAGGATTGGCTATATTATCTTCTTTCTAGCTCAGTTACGACATCGAATGAGATGAAAAGGTTGTTTTTGGAGAAATTCTTTCGTACATCATGAATAGACAATATCAAAAAGGAGATATGTTGCATAAGACAATTCACTAGAGAAACATTGTATGAATATTGGGAGAAGTTTAAGGAGTTATGCATAAGATGCCCACACCATCAGATCCTTAACCATCTTTTAATTTAGTACTCTTATGAAGGGGTATTGCTAATGGATAGAAATATCGTAGATATAAATAGTGAAGGAGTTTTAGTTTTAAAAACACCTAAAGTAGCCAGAGAGTTGATATCAAATATGGCCAAAAATTCTCAAAATTTTAAGACAATGATGGATGGAGTTGTTAAGCATGTGAATGAGGTGAGTAACATGAGGGGGATAAAATTTCATATTTAACTGCTCTAGTTCATAAAATGGTTGTAGGATAATTACAACCAACACGAGTGTGTGGAATATGCTCATTCTCTAGCCACCCTATGGATATGTGCCCTACATTGCAACAAGACTCCCTTCAAGAAGCTAATGCGATAAAGAGATTTTATGGTCAACATCAACGAAGATATAAAACTTATTCCAATCATTATAATCTAGGATAGAGGGATCATCGAAACTTTAGCTATGGAAATTAGGGAGGGAAACAAAGATATCATCCTCACAACTTCAATAGATAGCCTCAAGCACTTACATATGCTCAAATGTCAGTCTTCAATTTTAGGTATGTCTTAGATGCAATTGTTAAGGCACTTTTTACTAATGCTCAACAATTTCAAGAGGAAATATAAGCAACCCTTCAGAACTTAAGAAATCATATCACTTAATTAGCCACATTTGATAGTTAATTAGAAGCGCAAGCATTGGAAAAATTGCCTCCCTAATTCGTGGTAAACCCTAAGGAGAATGCGAGTGCAATGACTGTGAGAAATGGAAAGGAAATTCAATTTGGGTCTTCCTTACCAATGGAGGTAGAAAAGCATGAGAAAGGAACAAAAGAAGATGAACCTCTTACTTAAGAATGACTAAAGGTAAAAGATGATTTATCTTTATTGACATCAATTAGTGCACATGTACTTCCTTTCCTTTGTAGGTTGGATAAATCAATATAAGGGGAAGATAAAAGAGAGATCTTAGAAACCTTTAGAAATGTGGAAATCAATATACCACTTCTAGAAGCCATCAAACCAATTACGAAATATGCAAATTTCTTAAAAGAACTATGCATAAATAAAAGGGAGTTGAAGGATAAAGAGAGAATAATTTTAGGTAAGAATGTATCAACTTTGATAAATGGGAAATTATTAGAAAAATGCAAAGATCTATGTATTTTTACACTTTTGTGTGTCATTAGTAATAAGAAAATTGAGTGTGTTATGCTAGACTTAGGTGCATCTATTAATGTCATGTCATACTCAATTTACCAAGCTTTAAATCTAAATTCTTTACAAGAAGCTAATGTGATTATTTAGCTAGCTGATCATTCTTATATGCATCCTGTTAGGGTTATCGAAGATGTTTTAGTCCAAGTTAACAATTTGGTATTTCTAATGGACTTTTACATCTTGAAAATGTTTGGAAATAATATTGAACACTTAGTTTTGATTTTGTTAGGAAGGTCGTTTATGAAGACGACCAAGATAAAAACTGATGTAGATAAGCGTACTCTTTCTTTGGAATTTGTTAGAGAGATAGTGAAGTTCAATATTTTTAAAGCAATGAAGCACCCTAATGATTTTTAATTTGTTTACTGTATGGATATTACAAATTCATTTATGCTAGATATTTTTAAAGAAGAAAATGTTGATGATTAGTCAGTGTTTAATGCTAAACTAGGAGTGAACGATCAAGTTGGTGAAACTTATGATGCTGCTCCAAAGATAAAATTGAAAGACTTATATGATCACCTAAAATATGTCTATTTAGGTGAAGGAGAGTCATTAATTATAATCATCTAAAAAGGTTGACTACAAGGCAAAAGGAAGGGTTAGTAACACTACTTAAGGAGTACAGAATTGTAATTACATAGAAGTTTGAGAAGAAAAAGCCTTGTCGAGAATAAAGAACACTTGCACTTTTTAGAAGGCAACCTAAAATATGATAATTTTTATTAGTTTTGTGTTAGTTACATTTGGCTTTCGTTTGCTTGTTTTTAACAAATTAGCTTATTCGCTTAAGGGGAAATTAGGTCATGCCTTATGTAATTCAATTGTAACGATTAGAGGGTCAATTTTCTAGAATACTAAATCTCATAAGGGAAGATCACGCTTTATGTGATTTAGCTTTTTAGAATGGAACCCTTAAAATTTCAAAATACTAACATCTATAAGGCGTGCTCTTAGTTTCAAAGGAACTTGTAAATTTTTATTGATTTTTTAAAAATAAAAAGATATTTTAAAAAATAAAAACATAAAATCATTATATAATTTTTAAATTTAAAATATTATTCTTATTATTAATGATTTAAAAATAAAACCATAATTCTTTTGTTTCCTTTTTAACATCTAACCTAAATCTTGTCTCCCAGCAATCGCACTAAACACAGTACCATCTCTAACCAGCTAGTAGTCACAACAAGCACAAATGCCCCAAGAGCTAAAATGAATTTAAAGCACATTATTTGGGCCATCTTCTTAATGTTCAAACTCATTTGTCTTTGAAGAACAAGAAAGAGATAGATTACGGTGAAGATAGGACAAGAAAATGTAAGAAAATGTAAGAAAATGAAGAATTTATCATGACTTGCAAGATACACAGCTGTGTATGTAACATCCTGTTTCCATGATAAGGGTTAGAACCCTAGATTTTTGTAACTGAGAAAATAGCAATGAGAGATTAGAAAAATGCATTTCATACTCATGCATAATGTTAGCATACACACACATGAATTTGATTATTGCACATATTACAATGAATTTTTCATGCACTCATTTGACATTTTTTGGGTATAAATGATTGTTTTAAGGTGATTATAATGCGAATTATAGATCATGTGTCTTAAAATCGAGTTGGAATGTATAAGTAGTGAATTAGAATTTTTGGTGAAATATGAGAATTTTTCGAAATTTAAGGATATTTTTGGACTAGGAAAAATGCCAAATGACAGAACAATTGATAAATGACAGTAGAAATAAATGTCAAATGGCAGTAGAAATTTTAATATGTGACATTATGATTTAATGACAAGTGTTATTGAAAATTGGGAGAAAATTAGGTTGAAAATTGGAGACAAATGGACTAATAGATTAAAAGACCAAAAATGGACCACGAGAACTTGTCACTTGCCATACCACTTGTTTTAAATCATGATTTCTAATTACGTTAGCTTCTCTCATCTTCATCATCTCCATTTTCTTCATCTTCCTCTCCTTCTCACGACACTCTCTTCTCCAAACATCAAAGTTGAACCTTGCTTTCTTCCATCACTAGCCACCTAAATACCTTGCTATCTCCATCTTGTTACTAAAAGACCTGACCCTTCTACCTTAAATGATGGTGATGATCATGTGAAGTGGGAGGTTAGGGTTTCTTGGAGACACTTGAAGAAGCTTTGGGTAAATCAAGTAACTTAAACTTTTTTTCTTCATGGGTTGTCTAAATAGAAGCACATATGATGATAGTTAGTGATAAAATGATCATGAAGAAATGAATGTGTTTATATCTTGTTTTTCTATGATTTATGAACAATAATGTATGATTTGGTGTTGATATGTTTTTTAGCTAGAATGATCATTTTAAATGTTGTAGAATGAATGCAGAAATTTATAAAGGGATGATAAATGTTCATGTTCTATTTTGAGGTGTGATCATGTGGATTGTCGGTAGATGTTATAAAGATGAGCTAGAATGAGTTTAAAGACAAAGAAACGACTAGTGTATTGCCTTGAAATGGGAAGAAGTAGGATGATAGTTTTGAGACAAAGTAAAGTTGAAAATGAAGTTAAATGTGTGCTGGAATATGTTAGATGCAGTGTTTTCACTGGACATACATCTATATTTTAGCCATATCTTGACCAGTAGACATCCAAATGGATGATTTTAAGTTTAGATTAAACTAGAGACATATGGCTATATTTTTCTTGAAGGAATCAAATTTTAATTATGTCTTTAAGGTTTTCAAAATTTGGCTTGGAGTTGAGTACATTGTGCTGTCGCGGTGTACCTTGCAGAATACCCAACCAAACCGCATAAAATTGGTGTCACTAGAAACTTAAGACATAAAGGAACAAATTTTTAGAAGAATGTATTGCCTAAATTCTTCATTTTCCTTGTCAAAATGACCATGCAAAATTGACCCAAAAATCTATCTTGAGAAAACCTGGATTGATGCTTGAATAAAGGAGTTGCACGACAAGCACAATCATGACAGAGGATGATCAATTGGAGGTTGCACGATCGTGTAGAGGAGGATCAATTGGTGGTGCACGATCGTGGCTGTGAAGGTGCACTGTTGTTTGACAACTTTTGACATCCTTCACTCTTTTGACCATAACTTCTTTTCTGGACCTCCGATTGACTTAAAATTTGAACCACAAGCTCCTCACACATTGTCCTTCATCTCCACAAAATTTCATTGTCATCTAAATTCACTAAGAATTGATTGTTGTTTACCAAGTGTTCAGATCTGAAATTTTGGAGATGAGTAATGTGTATCAAGTAAAGATGAATGAGAATTGGATATTATGAGAGTTTATAATGCTAGAAAGGAAATGTCGAGTAATTGAATTATAATATTAGCATAACCAAGTGTTCTTGAAGTATAAACCTAAGAATAAGCTAGACACATACAAATGATAAGGTTTGAATGATCAAGAGACGCGATTAAGGAAACATACCCAAAATAGTCAAATTAAGCATGCATTGTACATTACACCTATACATATGTGTACAATTGAATGTTTATGTGATTATTCAATTAATAATGTGTGTGCAATTAAAGTATACAAACAATAAACTATTTCTTCTATTATACATCATGATGAAATGCTAATTAAAATAGTGTATAAAGTTAACATCTTCCAAAATAATGGACTGCCATGAATAACTTTTTATTAATTAGATCATTATTCTACGTGGCTCGTTATAACTCTTTATGCTCATTTGGGAACTAATGACAAAAGAATCGAAATAAAAATAATAAGAATAAAAAGATGATGAAAAGAGGATGAGAATAGTAATAAAATTTCTAATTATGCATCTTTGGTATATAACCACGAGGAATGAGATTAAACAAGTTAACATTTATAATAGTATTTGCTATCAAATATTAGAAATCATAATGAAACTTTTTTTACTCATATTTGGTTCCTATATGATTTTTTTATAAACAATTAATCAAAATATTTTGTATCTTATAAATAATTAATCAAAAAAAATAATTATTTAATTGATTATTAAACTTTGAACAATTGTGAATAATTTTCATGATAAGAATAAAATTATAAACTACAAAAAACTTACGTAATATAACATCAATGAAATGAAATAAAATAATTATTAAAGTAGAGATATCAATTTTAGCCTAGCCCGATCTGATTTTGGCCTGGGTTGACCAAGCCACAAGCAGGCCATGGGTAGGCCACGAGTCAAAATTGGTAGGCCTGACCCGACCCGTGGCTCAACCGTAACCTCAAAAACGACGTCATTTTTTACTTTTAAAAAATATATATATAAGGTGGGTTGGGTTGGCCCGATCCATCTGGCCAAAGGCCGAGTCACCAGCCACCCAACTCGTGCTCCTGGCCCGGCCCAACCTGACCCATTGACATCCTTATATTAAAGCAATTAAATATAACATACCATTAACTCATAAAAGTAATATGTGATTTTGATAATAATATTATGATAAGAATTAATCAAAACAATGTATTCTCTAAGTATATAAAGTCATATTAAGTTCTTAAATAGATTATATTATACTATCTAGTCATTAAAACGACTAGATTATGTCTCAGGCAAACAATACTTTGTAAACATTAGCTATACTGAAAAAGATCTAAACTTTTTTATCCTCTTTACTAATCAGTCTTATTGCTTTAACCAACTCGGTTAACAAAAATCCTCCAAACCTTCAAATATTTAAGTTATTTTCTCACTATTCTATAGAAAAAGCAAATATTTTTTTTTATATTTTTTAAAGACGAAGCACATTCATGTTTAGATTCTTCATCATTTCTAATATTTGACTACACATTATTACCTGTTTCAATATTATTATCGTTTCCACTTGTACTTTCATCACTTGGATCTCAAGCTCTATTTACTATTACTCTATATTTGGCATAAATTTCGACTAGTCGATTGAAATGAACAAATGGTTTCATGTATAAAGTTTACGCTCCTTCCTGACTCTACATAATAATAACAATTTTATTGTAAATAATTAATTGCAAAATTAATCAATTCCAATATAAAATTAAATAATAAAAAGATAAAAATTTTATTTATATCTTTACCCAACCTACATAAATGTATTTATCACCAATCATCATTTTTTGCTCATCATCCTATCCAAATCTGCTTGCCATTTTTTTAATCTCTAATATGTATTCAAGTAGCTTCATCAAAAAATTTTACTTTGGATTCAATATGATATTTTGCTCTAAGATCATAAAGAATGTTGACAAGCATTTTTTTCTTCCTTACTATTCCAATATCTTTTATTTTTCCCTCTTCACTGAATAGGTTCATATTGCAAATTATTTCTATGTTCTTCATGAGATTCCATTTACAAGACATATACAATTAAAAATTACAACAAAAATAAAATAATTAAACTATTACTTATGTAAAAGAAACAAATAACATTCAAAGAGAGAGTCGAGAAACAAAACGACATATTGAAATGCGACGACATTAAATTATTCATTAAGAGTTAGCAAAAGAGCTTCTCTTGGAATTGACTTCATTTTCCAGCTGCAGCGGCCAATGAAATTTGGCGAATTTTGCCAAGATAGTGCACCAACATTTCTCTTTCCCTGGTGTTGTTCTTCGTAAATGGTAACTCTGTAAAATCCTTCATCCATTTGTCTATAAGGGGATAGCTTTCAGGGTCATGTATTTTCACACCAGAGACCTCCTCACCGGTTTCCAGCCATAGAGTGATAGAGCCCAGTACTATATCCACGTATCCAACGCTTTCCCCTCCAAAAAACTGCTTACCCTTGGCCTTAAGCTCTCCTTCCAGCACTTGCAAGGCTTCTTTAGCTTGCAATACCATCATCTCTTGTACCTCTCCTTCAGTACGTATAACATTCCTTACAATTTCAGAAAGCTACAAGAGCACGAAAATTTTGATGTGTTATTACTATTTAGTGATGATTTACATAAATTTACTTAAAAGCATATGCTAATATCAATTGAATAAATTGATAAGAGTATTGGATTCGACCTTTTCTTCAATGAACTTGGCCCAAAAGCGAGCCGTGGCCTTCTCGTAAGGGTCATGAGGCATAATTGGGTTGTCTTTCCACGTCTCCTCGATGTACTCCAGGATGATCAACGAATCAACGATTGGTTTTTCACTGTGAACAAGTACCGGAACTTTCTTATAGATTGGATTGTGTTGTAGAAGAAGAGGGCTCTTGTTGAAGATATCAACCTTCACAAACTCATATTCAATTCCTTTCAGCTTCAGTGCCATTTCCACCCTGTCAACGAAAGGACTGGTCATAGTTCCCAACAGCTTCACTTGTCGCTCCGCCATGTCCCTCAATCTTTCAACCTAATGTTTCTCACTTCAAGATCTGCTGTAGACGCACATATTTATATACAAACAGAGGGAAAAGGTGTTTGAAAAGTATAAATGAAATTAGAATTTTAACACTTGTTTGGTCATATTATATTTATTAATTCAAACATTATATTCTATTTTATGCGCATTATTTTAATCAGTAAAGAAAAAATGGGAATAAAAATGTAAAACAAAAATTAAAATACAAATAAAAATATTGATTATGAGTTTTTACATAAAATTAATAGCTATATTAATTAAATATTAAGAATAATAATTAGTTGAGCTTACCAAACAAGGCATAAAAATAATAATAAAGGATTACAAGAAAAGTCGGAAGATGACAAATTTGACGATAGAGTTCCTTTCTAGATTTGACCAAGCGCACAAATTGGTTCAACAGTCAGCACTGATACAAATCCAACCTGCCGGCTAGGCCTAGTTTATAAATGACAATGTCTTATCTTTGAGTCCAGATCTCCTGTCTAATATTATGGTGTTTTATTGTGTCCAATAAATCTCAGCCATCTATTCATGAGAGACCCGCGTGGGCTCACAAAATAAATGACTGAGATTTCATGGGACAAAATAAGACAGAGTAAAACTGGACAGAAGATCTGGACTCCTTATCTTTACAGGTCCCATTCCAAAAGGTGCAAACATATAACGGATGTTTGTCATATAACGTTGGTCAAAATTATACGCTCCTATACTTAAGCCAGAAAGACCAAATGAAACCAAGCCACTGTAGAAAAGACCAATATGTATATATTTCCTAGCAAGCATCTTAGTTCAAGTTCTTAACTTCGTAAAGATCATGAGAATGATATCAACAACATCCTAATAGGAAATAATTAGAATTACTCTCGTCTACGAAAGTTCTAAATTATGAACCGCAGGGAAAGAAAATTTGCATGTCAGACGTGTTTTTAGACGAGTTTGTCAAACGAAGCCAGAGGAGATTAATATCTTCATGAAGAACAAGATCATATGGTACAAAGCTACTTTTATTTAGTACCTACAGCTTTCCTATAAGATTCACAAATTGAACCCACGATCTCCCATAGCATGAGAATGATCTATGATCTACCAGCATGTTCTTTTTTCTTCAAACGCTCTTGATGATTATCTGGTGTTCAAATCAAACTCACCCGCTTCCCGCCACTCACCTTGCACACCTGTGTCCCCATTTTCAGTCTCCTCATCATTCAAGAAATCTTCAGACGGTTCTTTCTCATCCCTTTGTCCATTGTTTCCCCATCCATTCATCATCTCGTCTGGGTTAACCAAATGGTCCTGGTCTCCCATGTCATGTCCAATTGGGACATTGTTACCTTGTGACCCAAGAGCGCTCGCCCTTATTGGGGTTCGGGCCATCATTTCAGCATGTGCATGGGACTCTGCCCGAGCTTGCTCGGCCTGAACCATGGCAGCCATTCTTAATTGAGCCTCTCGACTAGCTTTCTCTCGAGCATCCATTTCTGTTTTCAAATCCAAGAGCATCCGTTTCTCTTCCTGAAGTAGAGCTTGCTCAATCATCAATCTTTCCTCTGAACGGAATTCACCCATCGCTCTTTTGCGTGTTATTATGTTGAAGGCTAAGGCCTGTTTCTCAAATGTTCCTGTGAACTCTGCCACTTTGGCTGCAATGTTACAGTCCCACTGCTGGGAACGTGATGGCATCTGACCGGTTGTATCAGAATCAAGAATTCTATCATCTTCCTCTGCTTCATAGTCTGCTACCACATGATAGGGGAGTAACCTGCATCCATTGAAAGGAAAGTGCAAATAAAGAAGGCAGGAAATTGCAACAAATTCCTGAACTGCAAATATAAACTTCTGCAAAAAAAGGTAGGTAGACTTCATAGTGATGGATTAGTGTGAGACTCTCTCCCCTCTCTCTAGACTTTTCTGGCTTTTGACCCATTTTCCCGCCTCCGACCATGCTTGAGCCTGCTCCTCCCCCTCTTGCCGCTTTCCCTCCCCTTTCTTCTGCTCCTTCCCTCCCCTCTCTTAACCTGGCTAATGTTGCCAATACTCGCAAATCTTGGAAGCAGGCCGTCGATGACTCCTTTTCGACTCCTCTGAGTTACTCGCCCCCGATTGAAGTCGACGGCAAGCTCATTGTTTCCCCTGATTTGGCTACTCTTCAAGCGGGCGCTGACTCTTGGAAATCCACTTTTGTGGGGTTTTTCCTTGATAAACGACCGGCGTTTCCTCATCTCCAACGGTGGGCGACCAAATGCTGGAGACACAGGGGCCTCGTTGATGTCCTACTCTCGGAAGATAACCTCCTTCTCTTTTCCTTCTCTTCCATCTCAGTTGCTCACAAAATCCTTGAGGAGGGGCCTTGGCATTTCGGGAGTCAGCCTCTTTTTCTCCAACCATGGCAGCCGGGTATTACTTTGGATACAATCAAAGTTTAGAGTTTGCCTATCTGGGTTAACTTCCAACAAGTTCCCCTCGAGTACTGGACGACAACGGGTCTCGGTCACCTTGCCAGCTTGATTGGAAAGCCACTCTGTATGGACGAGAACACAGCGCATAAGAAACGTATTGGCTATGCCCGTGTCTGTGTAAGTATTCCCCTATCCAAAGACCTTCCTTCTGAAATTCCTATCATGAGACTTGGCGAAGGAAATAATTTATGGGAGGACAGCATTGCCGTCTTTTACCATTGGAGGCCCCCTCTCAACACCTCTTCGTCGATTTGGAAACCCACGGGAAGGATATTTGCTACTGGTAGCTATTCTGAATTGATGAATCTCGCTGACTCTTCTCTTGGAGGGGCTGGTTCTCCTATCCCCTTAGATTCAACCGTCAATGGTTATGTGGATCTTGCTTCTGCTCCGATATCGGGGTCTTCTGGGGCTTGTCCCTCTGCGGCTAATCCTCTTGTTGTCTCTCCTCCTAGGGCGACTGGCCATTCGTGCGCTACTATCTCACCTGTCCATGCCACCATAGCTCCGGCCCCAACTTTGGCATCTTCTGAGGTTTGTCACCATGAGACTGCTTTTCTTGCTGCTGCTATGTCTGTGCCAACTCCTTCTGTATCGACTGTATCTACTGTCTCTACTCTGCCTGAGAATGCTGATTCTACTTTCGGTCCGAGCTTTTCTCCCCCTAGTCATCTCGAGGAGGCAGTTGTTGGGATCTTATGCACCGCCCCTGTGGATGTTCCTGGCTTAGCTAATTCCTTGCAATCCTCTGAGCCCTTTACTAATCCTTTAGTTCGGGATGTCCCTGAACCCTCTTCTCCTTGCACTTCTGCTGCCGAGAGTAGTGGCTTTCCTACCAGAAAATCCAAACGAGGCAAGAGTAAAGGCCTCACTACCCCTATTTCTTAATATGCCGATTTTGGCTTGGAATGTCCGTGGTATCAATCTCCCTTCTAAGTTGCAAGCTCTAAAGGATTTTGTACTTCGGGAACGACCTATGTTGCTTGGTTTAATTGAAACTAAAATCAGATTGGCTAATTTGAATAAACTTCACATCTTGGGCCCTCAATGGAGCTGGATTTCTAATCACCATCATCATGATTTTGGCCGGATTATAGTTTGCTTCAATCCTTCCGAAGTTAAGATTGATATAGTTGAGGTTACATATCAAATTATGCACCTTAGAGTCTTGCTTTTGCAGGGCAACCTTGACTTCTTTGTTTCTTTTGTGTATGCCAGCAATTTTGAATTTCAGCGCCGGAATCCCTGGAATACAATTCGCCATGTTAGTAGTTTTGTTTCTAAACCTTGGCTGCTATGTGGGGATTTCAACACTACCCTCTATTCTTCGGAGGCTCAAGGTAATATTAGTCTTCGTAATTACTCCATTGACTTGTCGGATTGCTTGGAGCAGGTTGGATTATCTGATCTTAGTTTTGCTGGTCATTTCTTTACATGGTCCAATAAGCAAAAGGATCGGTGGTTTATTCGTAAAAAGCTTGATCGAGCACTTGTCAATAATCTTTGGCTACAGTCTTTCCCTAATAGCTCGGCTATGTTTTTGGACCCTCTTTTTTCGGACCACACTCCCATACGAGTTTCCCATCTGTTTCCCACAGTGGCTGTTGATTACCCGTTTCGCTTCAACAATTATTTAGTTACAGCTCTGGGTTTTGGGGATGCTTGTTTGCGTGGAACTACTCATGAATGTCGGGGAACCAAGCAATTTGTATGTGTTCAGAAATTGAAAGTCATTAAGCAGGCACTTAAACTTCTTAAGGCCTCTCAGGGCTCCACCCTTGAAGCAATCAGTCAGACCAGATCTGAACTTGCAAACTCTCTTATCGGATGCCCCAGTGAATCAGCTTCTTTTTGCTCAGGAAAAGATTGCCCTCTCCAACTATCTGCAAGTTGTTAGCAATCACTCCTCTCTTTTGCAGCAATGAGCTAGAATTAATTGGCTTCGAGATGGTGACAGATGTACTCAGTTTTTCTTCCACTCCATACTTTCTAGACGGAACCGAAACACGCTTCATTCCATTTCACATAATGGCTCTGTTCTTCATGATACGATGGCTATTAGGGCAGCTGCCTTGGATTTTTTTTCACAACCTCCTTGGTACTGCCGATCATATTTATGTCTCTACTCGGGATTTACAGTATCTGAACCTTAAGCAGGAATTACCTTCTGTTTTTCCTCTCTTAACCAGACTGGTGGAGGATAAGGAAATTGAGGCTTGTGTTTTTAATATGAATGGCAAGAAAGCTCCTAGGCCTGATGGGTTTAATGGTTACTTTTACCAACAAGCTTGGCCTACTATTGGTGTTTTTGTTAAGGCAACCATCCATGAGTTCTTTCGAACTGGAATTTTACTGAAAGAGATCAATCGCACTTTCTTATGCTTGGTTCCAAAAGGAATGACTCCTTCCACCTTTGTCGACTATCGTCCAATCTCGTGTACTAATTTTCTTTACAAAATTATCTCTAAGATCCTTGCTACCCGATTGAAGGAAGCTCTGACCCCGTTGATCAGTGATAACCAAAGTTCCTTCTTGTCGGATCGTTACATTGGGGACAACTTTCTTATTGTTCAAGAGCTTCTGAAAGGTTATTCTACTTCTTCGAGCCCTCCTAATTGCACCTTGAAAATTGACTTTCATAAGGCCTTTGATAGTATTTATTGGGGCTTCCTGCATGCCATGTTGGTGGCCTTTGGCTTTCCAACTCAATTTACCCGGTGGATCATGGAATGTATCACTTCAGCTTCATTCTCGGTTTTGATTAATGGTGCTCCTACTCGATCCTTTAAAGCTGCTAAGAGCATTCGCCAGGGAGATCCTCTTTCTCCATATATCTTTCTTCTTGTCATGGAAACCCTTAATGCTTTTATCCGGCATGAAACTCTTTCTAACCCAAGATTCAGGTATCATTCCAAGTGTAAGACTCTCGGTCTGACTAACTTATGTTTTGCAGATGACCTCCTCTTATTTTGCAAGGCAAATTTGGAGTCTATTCGGACTTTTCTGCATGCCCTCAATCTCTTCAAACAACACTCTGGAATGCAGATCAATTTGCTTAAAAGTCATTGCATTTTGTCCAAGGGTGCGACATCCATGGCCCCCTCGATTTTTGCTGCCACGGGAATGATGTTAAAAGATCCACCTCTTCTTTACCTTGGGCTCCCTGTGCCCACTAAAAGGCTCTCCTATGCTGATTGTCGTCCCCTCCTTGAGAAGATTCAGCGGCGGCTTAAATCTTGGGTTAACAAATCTCTGTCTTATGCTGGTAAACTACAACTTATTAAATCCGTCCTTAATTCCTTGCATGTTTATTGGAGTTTCCATATTTTCTTATTGCAAGGCATCATCAAAGAAATTGAACAGCTTCTTCGAACCTTCTTATGGAGTCATCCTAATGGCAATCGAGGTGCCTCTAAAGTAAAATGGTCTGATATTTGCTCTCCTAAGGCGGAAGGAGGTTTGAATCTCATTTCCATTAAAATAGCTAATCGCTCCTTGATTCTCAAGCGCCTTTGGTGGATCCTAGAGGATAAGAAAACCTTGTGGATCCAATGGTTGCACACTTATTTCCTAAAAGGGCATTCTATTTGGGCGCTTCAACCGAAACCCAGTTACTCTTTTTTTCTCAACCAACTCTTGAAGCTAAGAGATGATATCCGCCATGAGACTTCTTGTGTTATTAAGGAAGGACGTCGGGTTTCTCTTTGGTATGATAATTGGGACAGTAGTGGTCCCCTAATTTCTCAGGTAACTCCTTCCCGAACTTCTCCACTATTTCCTCTCAAAACACGCATGATTTCATTTATTGATGGGAGCTCCTGGAAATTCCTAAGAATTTTGCGCCATCTCCAACCTAGCTATCCTCCGTCTCCTCACAAGTCCGACATTTTCTTTTGGAACAGGACTCCACTGCATAAGTTGACCAATCGATTCAATTGCAACAATTTGCGTCATCGTCGACCCCCTGTTCCCTGGGCTTCCACGGTTTGGAGCAACCTTCTAACGCCCCGAATCTCCTTCATCTTCTGGTTAGCTATTCAGAATAAGCTTTCAACTGCTGATTGTCTTCCTTATGTGCAAATGGATCCTTCTTTCCCGATGTGTGCCCTGCAAGTGGAATCTTGTTCTCATCTTTTTTTCGAGTACCCGTTTACCTATTCTATTTGGAGAACTGTTTGTGGCTTATGTTGTTGACCGGACCCAGGGCTTGAACTTATGCCTATCACTAGTTATTTGTCTTCTACTGCAGGTTCCAGCAAACCTATCCAACTTATTGTGTTGGGGGTTTGTTTGTATTTTCTTTGGCGTGAGCGAAACTCTCGCCGCTTCCAGAGTACCTCTTCTACAAAGGAGAGTTTGATATGCTTAATTATGTCTGATGTCCGAGCATTAGTTTTGACTAAGCAGGTTCCTTGTAGCTCTAATGTTTGTCATGCCTTACGTTTATAATTGCTAGAGGGGGTCCCTTTTCGGTTCCTGTTGTTGTGGTAGTTGATTTCTTTTTGCTGGTTCTCCCTTTGTGTTGTATATAGCGGGTTTTCCCGTATGATGACTTTGTAATTCTTTCGCTATTTATTCTATTTTCCTTTTTTCAAAAAAAAAAAAGAAATCAAGGATAATCTAGTAGACATGACAAAATGGCTTATTCAATCAGTAGCTACAACAAGAAGAAGTCATCCAAACTCAATAAACGAAAGCCATCTACCCATTTCTTATTGAGGATAGGCAACATTCTCAAACTGGCCAAAATCAACATTTTAAAGCCAGCAAGTGAAAGCTGAAGAAGGTTCAGACAAACAGCTTCAAAGTTCATACAACAACAACAAGATAAACAAGACATTTGTATTATTATATTGCTTTATTCAGATACATGTAAATCATTAAACAAGACATTTGTATTATTATATTGCTTTATTCAGATACATGTAAATCAATTATATTCTGTTTGCTTTCTTCTATCCAAATAACAATGAGTTGCACGCAGATAAAATCTAGTTAAGCAGTGCCGGAATATACGAATGAATGTCGTCAACATCTTGCCACCAGAAACACACCCCACCCACCACCTCGAAAGGAAGATTGAATTAAAAAGAAAAGGAGATAAAATTAATACTAAGCTAATATTACAAAACTAGCATGCATAGAATTAGCAAGCAAAGCAGCAGAAACATATAAGAATCCAAATGCAAAATCTGACAAAGTGATGCTTGAAGGTTAATTCCAAATGATTGTAGAATTGTAAATCTGTTCCAAGTTTCAAAAGCACATGCAGCAGAGTTTTTCCAGTTGTTTCAGACACTCTCAAAAAGTACACTAACCCACCTCAAAACTTTGACAGGACATCCTTCAAACGGCACACTTTAGGGTGGTTACTTCTTAATAGTAATAAGTTTCAACAACATATTGCAATTCTAGTGTTTATCCAGTGACATGCTATGCTTCTTGTTAATATAACCTTTTTGGATAAAATATTCTGCTGACACAAAGACTAGTAGAGCATCTCAACATCTAGACAGACATTCAGACAACATAAACTGTAAATCAACATTGTTAATCAAA
>JANKOD010000002.1:10435399-10445857 GCA_026284645.1 Erythroxylum acuminatum | reverse complement strand
TAAAAAGTACACTAACCCACCTCAAAACTTTGACAGGACATCCTTCAAAGGGCACACTTTAGGGTGGTTACTTCTTATTAGTAATAAGTTTCAACAACATATTGCAATTCTAGTGTTTACCCAGTGAGATGCTATGCTTCTTGTTAATATAACCTTTTTGGATAAAATATTCTGTGACACAAAGACTAGTAGAGCATCTCAACATCTAGACAAACATTCAGACAACATAAACTGTAAATCAACATTGTTAATCAAAATGTCAGTGAAGGATGATCCGATATGTCCAATAAAGTTTCATGAATGCTACAAGATAAATGTGAACACATACAACTTAAACATACACACAATTGCCCAATGAACAAATCATGCATAGGAGTTCTATTTCACTTGTAACATTTGGACAGTGACTAGAGATGTTGACATGTCACACTACTGAATTCTTTGAAATGAGAAGCGGGAAGGAAGCTCGTGCATGTTTTGGTCCACGTATCCAAACAAAAACTCAATTTCTTTGAGATGATGAACATTCCAGAAATGTTGGCGCCTAAAAACATTTCTTTTTCACTCTGGAAAGCATCCACTGGTACTTCCAAGCTAGTTTGATTATATGTCTTTTTCCAAATTAAAATGATGTTAGTTAAATTTGTAATCTACAGTTAACTTGTATCAATGAGAGGCGTTCATGAGCAACAATGAACTGGCTCACCATACTGGGGACGAGTATGGCAAGTATGAAACTTTTCCCAGCAAAGTCTGGAAATTTCCTGCCCAGAAAGAACAATTTCGACATTTTGTATCAACTCCAGAGGGCAAAGAGAGTTCCAAGGTTTTCATCCAACTGGCTGATAATAACCTTTTCTTTTTCTTTTCACTGCAAATCAATTGGTTTGCGGATTCGAGTAATAAAGCCTCTGGGTACTGGATAAGGCATAATCATTGAAATTGAGTAAAATGATGCAAACAACTGCTTTCCTTATTTTGAATAACTGGTAACATCGCAACGGTAGTCATCTTTAGATATCAATGATTTACATGAAGTAAAAGAGAAAAAGGAAATAAAGCAGAGCAGAAACTTGCTGATGCGATCAGGTACTTGTTTCACACAATCAACTTGGACCATTTACCAACCTTTGGTTTTAAGTATGCAGCAATAACAATTTATTCATAACAAAATCAGTATTTAAAGGTAAAAGCAAAAATAGAGAAGGGAACATCATAAAGAAATCGATTCATCTTGATCAACATCCACTTGCCCTGCAATTATGAACCACATGTTTTACTCAAAAGAACTTCACAATTAGTTTACACATAACTTTGAAGAAGTACAAACCTATGCAGGATAAACTGGTAATTTCTCAAAGATTACTGCAACAACACTTAACCAACTGCATGATCTTTGAAAAATGTCATGTTTTAGTTAGTGAAAACCACTATAAGCAAGTTTTCACCTCTGCTCATGGCATCCTTGCACATCAACAAACTGAAAGATGTTTTCCTACCCATTTCATGGGCAGTAACATGATGCACCTTCTGATTTTTAGAATTAGATCATTGAAATGCATATTCTAGTGAAATATTTTCCAGAAAATTATAAATAGATAACAGCACGTGAGACTATAACTCTCCAAATTGGCAGTAAAAGAAACAAAATCTATCACCAATGATGGTCATAACACAACACAACAAATACATCGCAATAAATAATTGCAGATTGTTGACAAATCTATAAAAATTCATCAGAACTGATAGAAGATAAGCTAGCTAACAGGAAATATAATGAGCCAAAACCAAACCATATCAAATTGAGAGTCAACTATTCAAAAGCAGTACCCTATGTAGTTTTTTGTTTTCCATTCTATCTTTCATTGGTTAGGAACATTACAGGAGAAAATCAGGAGAACCATTTGAAAGGCCTTTTTTCACTCCTTGCTCTTCTACATTACTCTGCCACATGTACTAATGTGAAAAATGGAAAACTGAAAACATCTTCTTCTCCAATGCCAAGTGGCAAACTTAATTCCGTCCTCATGTATATGAATTCTAGCGATCAGATGCTCATGGGAAGGAAAAAGAAATTGTATCTCAGTTCAATGATGTTTTCTTCTTTGGAGAATTCAACTGGAATGAAATCACACTTCAACAAGTAACATCTGACAAAATAATAGTTGCAATGATAACATCTGACAAAATATGATTGAAGTAGTAACCTCTGACAAATTCAAGTATCCAACTCAGCAATTCTTTACTACGCTCGCATCAAATAAAGTAAAGGTATTAGAAAGCACAACTTTACACAATAAAAAGGCCTCTTAACAATCAAGATTTCATTTTTCATAGTTCAGAATCCCACTTCACACTTATGCCTAAATTTCCTGGAAGACTGTTTAACCCTCAAAATTAAGCATCGTATGCGTATAGAGAGATTGCATTTGAGTACGAAAAACCCTACGTATGAAGCTACAATATTGCACCCTAATAAAACAACAATCTACACACGAACAAGGAAATCCCATTCGGCCAAAATTAAGGAGAACAGTGGGAAGAAGCCAAAGAGACCGACTTGCAAGAACATATTGGCAGAGAAATAGATGGCATGAGAAAAGCCAAACCTTTCGCAGGCATCCTCAAGAGAAGAGAAAGGACGTTTGAAATCAGGATGGCAGACCCGCCAAGCATCCTGGTACGCCATCTGCAGCTCTACCTGGTTAACCGGAGGGCGAATCGCCTTCTGCTGCTGTTGTTGCTGCAAACTGGGGTTGGGATTGGAATTAGGGTTAGGGTTAGGGCTGGGGTTGGGGGTGGGGTTGGGGTTGGGGTTGGGGGTAGGGGTGTTGGGGATGGGGGTGGGTGTCTGAGGCTGGAGACTGGGAGGGGGGGGGATGCCAGGAGTGCGCAAGTGGGCGTCTATGTTAGAGGGGAAGCGGGAAATCGCCGCCGCTTTTTGCTGCTGTTGGTGGGCTTGTTTCTGCAATTGTTGTAACAACAGCATTTGCTGTTGCTGTTGTTGTTGTTGGTGCTGCTGCTGCTGCTGCTGATGTTGCTGTTGTTGTAAGAGAATGTGTTGCTGTTGCTGTTGTTGCTGCTGATCCATTGTCTCTTTCTTTTGTCTATAACCTCTCAAAACCTCGCTCTTCCTCTCTGTAATAAGATTTACAGTTATGTCTTTTATCCTTCTTCTGATTCGGGGCTGATCTGTCCCAAAGTGTCCTCTAAATGTTCCCTCGTTCTGCGCTTAGGTTTTCCATGTGTTCGTCTGGCAGCAGACATGAGAACCAACGGTTACGGATTTCTGCCTTAATGCTTCTTATTAGAAAATATATAAAATGGAAGAAGAAATGTTTTAGGTTGAACCCGATTCAATCTAAACCTCCCTTGGACCGGACTTGAAATTTTACCATTTGATGGAGAAGTGGACGATCCCGAGTCCTAACATCGACGCGAAGATTCACATTCACACGCATGCGTCGAATAGGATCACTTGACAGGATGGCTCAATAAGGCAACGCTGGATGTGGAAGTGGAACCCATTGAATGAAATCATCTTGGGTTGGTTTCCTAACCCTATCAAAATTCTAAGGCCCTCATGCTGTACAGACGAATCACAACATCCCAACAATGACAAGAGAAGAAATAACTGAGCCCACAATTTGAGGCTCTTCTGAGATTCGGAAGCACCAGCTAGAGACTGGACTTAAAAATACAAGACATCTAGAGTGACCACCTAGGCAGCCTGAGCCTACTTAAGGGTGGAGGTGAGAACTAACGACATTCTGTTGCTGCTGATGGTGATGCATGCTTATGCGTAGGCCATTCTCTCACACTCACTCACTCGTATACATGGGATAGGTTCCAAAAGATAAGTGGGCTTAAACGATCCTTTTCTACTGTTTCTTTTCTTTTCCACCACGGTAATTAGTATGAATCCTGAATTAAAAGAGCACCAAAATAGGAGTATGCCCGTCAGATTTTCATGGCTACGGTTTGGCAAAGCAGAGCAAATATTGGCCACTGCCCTCGATCTAAGCAATTTTCAGGTTGGCGCAAACCTCCTCTTAGGTGGGTAAGATTAAATACGGATGAAGTATCCAAGCGATCGTCTCTTTCAACTACAGCCAGTGGACTTATTCGTGATAATTCGGGTGTTTGATTTGGTGAATTCGTCCAAAATTTTGGCTGGTATTCATCTATTTCTGCTGAACTTTGGAAAGTTTTTTCAAGCTTCAACTTGCTTGAAATCTAGGTTATCGTCGGATTAAACTAGAAGTAGATTCTCTAGCGATACTTCATATGCTATCATCCTCGGCTCAAAGATCATTGTCTCTCAATTTCCTAGTAATGGGTATTAAAGAGTTGTTTACTCATAAACTGGATTATTGTACATCGTCACATTTATCAGGAGGGTAACTATTATACCGACTGGCTTGCCAACTTTGCCGATCAATTTGCCTTAGGGATCACTACGTTAGAAACTACACTTACAGGGTGCCTCTCTGTCCTTCTAAAAAATATGTGAGAGGTTTGTCTCTCTAACATAGGTTTGTAATTTGTCTTGATTTTCCTTCCCTGTATTCAAAAATAATAATAATAATAAGAGCTCCAAAATAGTGGTCTTTTTTTTGTTTCCTTAAGAAATGGATGAAGGACCAAGTTAATGGGGAATAAAGAAAACAAAAACTGTACAAAAAAGGAAAAAACGATAGTTTCACCCAACATTGCGTGGAAACTCAGTTTAAGATTCTATATGAAAATACCCACAAACTCGAGAACCAAGCAAGACAGTTCCAAAGCTTTGTTTTTTGCTTCTTTTTCCTTTCCTGCCATTCTCACCGTGCACACTCTGAACAAATAAAACGCATCAAGCATGTCAAACTACATTACCAATCTCTGAGAAAGAAGCAATGAGAAAACTTCCCCAATTTTTGCAACTAAAATCTAAGAAAGAAAAGAAGGGGAAAAAAAAAAAGAAGAAGAAAGAAACCAAGCAAGAATGCACATAGCCTAATACTGCCTACAAAATATTAGGAAGCTGGGAATCTAATCTCTGTTGCATCTCCTTAAGCTTCAATGAAAGCTCAGTCTTTTGTTCTTTGTAGCTCTGCAACAAGTATTCTTTTCCTTCCAACAATTCCTTCAATTCTCCCACCTCTCTCTTCAACATATCAATCTTATCCCCATCTCCCCTACCCTTTTCTTCTGGCTCAAAACTGTCGTCCTCATCAGCATAACCATTTGCGTGGCCATTTCTCAGCTCAGATTGCCATTTTATTATTGTTGAGGACTTCTCGTTGCTGCCTGCATGTTTCACACAGTGATCAGCAATTGCCTTCCTCAACCTCTGAATTTCTCTCTCAGAATCGAACAAATCCCTGTTCGCCACATCAAGCTGTGATTGTAAATTAGCAGACAGCACCAGCTGACCACTCAGCGAATTCTGTAAGTCCGTAATTTGATCTTGCATCTCCATTATCATGTCATCTCTTCTTTTCAATTGCTGCCTTAACTTCTGTATCACTTCACGCTTGCTGAATATGTCAGAGCCAGATTCTGACACACACGGTGAATCAGAGCAATTTGAATGGTGAAATGGCTTTGGTGGCAACTCAAGGCGATCGGGAGAAGATACCCATGGGACACCATTGTCCTTGGAAAATTCCGGGGCAGGAACAGTCACTAGAGGGAGGGCAACTTCAGACTCAGATAATATGTGGGGATTTGGAGGGAACTTCATCTCGGCAATCCCTTCATTCCCTGCTCAAGTAAAACTTGAATATGAAATTACCTTCAAGGGAAATCTTGGATTAACAACAATATCTTCATTTCATGTTCCAGTTTGAATAACATAAAATTGCAGGATACAAGGAATTTTAAAAACAAATATAATACGCTGTAGGTTGATCCACCAATTTCAATATTCAGCTTAATAAAGGTTATTTATATAATATAAAGCCTTAATAACCAAGTCATGAGGTGTTTTAACTATGCTACCATCGTCTGATTTTACAAGAATTTCAATCACGCGACATAATGTTTCACATGCAGAACACGCTGAAAGTTAGGGTGTGAACTAATGAGGTTCTTTTCAATATTAAATTTTTCGGTTTGGAGAAGGTATTATAGATGAACAAATAATTAGGCACTGAACAGGGCCTTCAAATCACTGGGAACAACAAGTACTGTAACCATTGGAAAATAATGAAGGGAAGCAGGCCTAAGAGCTAGGTGGCTTCGGATATTGGAAGTTGAAACTTAAGCATATAATTAAGGTCCTTTAAGAAATAATAGGACTTCACAATTCCTAGAAAGGCAGCTACGCAAATGATCTTCCTTCACTATGTCCACAAAGCAACCAAAACATAAATGCAAGTACTTATTTTAATTCGGCAGTGATCTACTATTGAGAAGCTTGTGAGGAGTTTGTTTTGTTTGTGTTCATCCTTCAAGATACCGTAAAACTGTCAAGATAAATTGTAAAACCCTACAAACAAGCATCTGTGACTTTCACTATGTTAAAAAACATAAATAAAAGAAGAAGAGAAGATGCTAAAAGCATTGAATGTGAGTACAAAGCAGTAATACTACCAGTGCCCACTAATCAGACCAAGCAGTATGATCCCCTATCATTAACTTAAAAAGGTGATGCTCGAAAATGCAATTTTTCAGAATACTTCTCTAACATCATACCCAAAATGCAGTTGAAGCAAGCATTATCATCTTGTGTGAAGGAATGCATGTTTGAATGGATATGGCAACCAGGTGATCTTATGTCAGACGATAAACCATTTCCTGAAATGAAAAGTGCACTACTTCAAGAGATGTTATACCAAAGCCAGTTTGCAATTGACATTACCAAACCTTTTATAGTGTTTCTAGAATTTGGCTGATGCTTTGAATCCAGTGTCTGCTTCAGCTTGTAACCAAAGCGAATTGACAAGGTACTTAACAAGGCCCCACCTGCAATAAGAATCCAATTTGGTCCCTCACTCTGGAAACCTTTAGCCAGCTGACCTCTGGGAGCCCCATTTGTTCTTCGTTTCATTTTAAGAGCAACTATAGAGCAGGAAGAAACTCACTGGTCCACCCAAATACCACCGCATTGGCTAACTAAGTTTCCATTGCTACCTTGATGCCAATATTATTCTAAAAAAATCAAGAATTGACAACTTTTACAACAGATTGTCATATATACATAGCATAAATGCATAAGAATGTCAGCAATGCAGAAATGATTTTCTTTACATGTTATTCCCATAGATGAATTGCATCTGACATACACCTTACAAGTATGTCGCTTAAATTATTATGAATTTGAACATGCAAGCAAGCCCGAGTGACCTTCAAGTACTCATTTTCTAAAGCAAAAGTACACCAAATATATCAACTTTGGCCTATAGATCTACTACATGACCACGTCTAGAACACTAAATTCAAACATAGTTCTATAGAATCATAATCGTATAAAATGATGCGAATAGGAAAATAACCAAGACTCTAATGGAAACAGAGCCCTGTAAATGATTCATGAAGAGCTTGATAGGTGACCAAGAAAACTACCATAACTTTTCTTATTGAGCAGTCACCATGTTTTAATATTACCAAAAGTCTTAACAAAATTTGGCAATAACAGTTCATTTACAATGAGGAATCACATGGTCATATGAATAATGATAAAAGAGAATCCAAGAATAATGGATAACTAATACGTAAAATAACTCTGCATCGTCGGATAGAAGTCTGAGCTAACATCAAAACTTTTCAATCTAGAAGTTCACTTGGAATCACCAACACAAACACAAACTGGTAACAACAAAAAATAAATAAACAGAAAAATATCACAGGAAAAATGTTTCCGACACTCCGTCTTGATACTAACCCTCACCACACTTAAAGTAAATAACCCATGTTGAACCATCTTCAGCGCTTTAACCCTCTGTTGGCCAATGTTTACATTACATCCCACTAACTTGGGTGTATGTTTCCATACGATGGCAGAATTTAAAGTAAGAGTAAGACCACTGGTTTGACTATACTCGTACCTTACCACAGGTCTTTTGTTCATGCCAATGTTAAACAAATTCCAAAACTCCCATAGGATAGAACCCCTGTACCTACGGAACCAGCAACCTAAAAGGGGACAAAGAAGAACGAAAAAGCATGTAACTCTCAAAATAATTCTCCATCTGGAACCCAAACATTAGTAATAAAAATCAGCACCAATTCGTCAACGATAATCAAACGATAGCATTCAACAATACTAATAAAAACAAGCACAAAAGTAACCACCCAATATTAATTGAAATGAAAATAAAATATAGAACAGAAGCGACAAAGGAAACAGTCCATCATGGATTAACCCTCAAAAGCGGCATTAAACACACCAGATTGCAGAAATGGATCAGAAAAGTATGAACTAAGCATTTATTAAAGGGACAAACCTCATTCAATGGACTAGGGTTATAATACAAACTGCAACTGTCGTTTCTTCTCTTTAACTCCCCCTCCCTCTCTCTATCTCTCTAAAGCTTCGTGGAGACCGCCGCTTTAAACCTTTTGTATATAACGTTCTCTCTCTATAATCCTCCTTTCTCTGTAGGAAAGTACCAGACACCAAATATGAAGGAATACAGAGTGAGGGAGGGTTTATTTGATGTTTTGTTTTACCTTCTCTCTAAAAAAAAGGAGGGAGAGAGAATAACATTTTTCCCACGTCATCAGTACACGTTGCACGGAAGATGAAATAATGAAAATATGCACTTGCCGTTGCCGAACACGGTGTTACGATTGGGCTTTCTTTTGTAAAAGGGCAGGTGATAGCACCTAACCTAACCAAGAAGTATTGTAGCTTACTACTCTAATTGCCCTTTGACCTTTTGGAATATTTCAAGGCTTGTCTGGAGAGCTATGATGATTAAGCAACTGCCCTTAGCCCACCACTCATTTTGGATTAACTTGGCTTTCACTACTAAAATTGGATACAGAGAATCGGGGTAGATTAGATCTAATTCAGTATAGTTGTGACGGTCGTGACTAAAAATAAATATTGTTTTGTCAATTTTCAAACTTTTACAATCATGTGCTTCTACATGATATTATCTAGTTATTATATAATTTCATGACATATTTTGTTTATTTAATTTAAAATTTTTCATGTTAAATTATTTTAATGTAATATCTAAATAATATTATAAAATAATAGGTCATAATTTTTAACATATGGAAATTAAAAAATTACACGGTCACATGCTCGAATAAGTGACAGTGTAAGTTCGCAAAAACACCTCGTTGATGGCAACAATTTCAAAAATTTCAGCATTTCACAATTACTGCGTGTATTTTGCAATGGTGGTGGGTGAATGGTGAAGATAAGTCAAAAAATACGTTTGTGGGGTGACAGAGAAGTTGGACAATGAGCAGCAATGCGAAAGGGCGGCAAGGAAAGGGTGGCAGGGGTGGCTGCGCTGGAAGGGGGAAGGGGTGAATCGGGTGGAGACTGGCAACTGACACGGCGAATGGGTGGCGACTGCTAAGGGCTGACGACATTAGCGGCGGTGACTGGTATGAGAGAGAGTGTGTGTGAATAAAGAGAGAACTAGAAGTGAGAGACATGAACGGGCATAAATAAACCTAAAGCAAAACCACATGAGAGAGAGTGAATAAAGAGAGAACTAGGAGTGAGAGAGGTAAAGCGGAAGAAATAAACCTAAATCAAAACGCAGAGAAATAGAATTGTAGAACAGCATCATTTTGTTCATTAAGTTAGTCGAATCTCGGGCTAGGCTCAGGTTTGGGGGCTCGACTATTTTCCAACTTTTGGGCCCAAGGCTCTGTCAATTCAGGTCTTGCCAGTTGATCATTGACCGAGATGACCCCTTTTGTCATCCGTAATAGGAGGGAGCTGTAAGGTATAAAGAAGTTGTTAGGTGTTGGACAGAATTGCAAGGGAGCCGTAAAAAAATTTTAAAAGTTAGTTCACTTGCGACATAAATAATATATACGACATATACATAAAAAAAAATAATCGGATTAGTTATATCAATACTCCTTCATTATCAGCAACACCCAACTGAAGTCCTGCTAAGGTACGGAGCCTGGAGAGATTCAATAATACGTAGCCTTACTTTAATCTAGTAGAGAGACTGTTTCCAATAAACCCACGTATAATGTGTCATGAAAATCTTACAAAATTATAAATGAATGTGCATACATATCTAATAAATAAAGTAAAATAAATAAATAAATCAAATAAACACAAACGATAAGAAAAACAACTAAATACAAAAATACAACACATTAAAAATAAATAGTAAAGAAAAACACTAATCGTAATATTTAAAAAAATACGAGCAAGAGTAATAATTATAACATAAAAATAACATACAAGTAGAACATGTATAAGATTATCAATAAATAGTAATAATCATATCAATCCTATTAATGGATAATCTAAGAACAAATTATTTT
>JANKOD010000002.1:10396792-10411184 GCA_026284645.1 Erythroxylum acuminatum | reverse complement strand
TCTCATATTGATTAAGATTTTAAATCTTATCAAACTTATCTTAAAAGGGTTCCACATAAATCCACTAGGTTCAATTATCAAATAATGCCTTAAGTTAAATAATAAGATATCAACATATATCTTAACAGTGATGAATTAAAAGTAATTTCTACAGGCAACATTAAAAAGTTCTCTTTTTAACAAAATTCACTGTAAAAAAAACTTTAAATTTATTTAACACTAAAAAATTCGAACTTTAGAAAGTGACACATCATGTCAATTTTTTTTACCACGTGACTATTACGTACCACTTAGGATATATATGTTTTAATAAAATTATGTTAAAACTAATTAACCCTAAAATTGTTTGTGCTTCCTTCTTCTCCTGTTGTGTTTTATTAGGTACATTAACTCCGAATTACCCTTCATCATCTCCAAAACTTCCTCTTTCATCTATTGGGACTCCCTTACTACACCCACTTTCTTCAATATTATTAACTACTAGATAGTCTACCCTATTAACTATGACATCATCTCTCACTTTGGCTAATATATCCTCTTTGGATTTTTATGCTTTTTTGGCAAACCTAATGTTTCGGTTGTCCACGACTAGTTCTCAGTAGATCCCAATGTTCGTTCCTTTGCGCTGCGTATGGTTAGTGTGATCCATATACTGAGATGGAATGAAACAAAAATTTGGAGACAGAATATAACAAAAATTGGAGACAATGAGGTGTTTGGTTGTGATGGACAAAACAGATAAAACTGTGTTCGTCTCTAGGACAAAAATGTGTTTGATTGCAGTTGACAGAACATAAAAAACAATGTCAATGACTAAAATACCCCTGCAGTATAATATGATTGGAAATATATAATTCATTGATTATTTTAAAACGAATAATTTGTATTAGAAATTTAATTGTATCGAATTTAAAAAATTAGTAACATAAAAATTTAATGAAATGAACTATTGAATAGCAAAAAATTTGTACAAGTTAACAATAAAATGAATTACGTTAAATATTTTTTTCTAATTGTATCAATATTTATTTTAATTGTATTTGTAATTTTTTAATTACGATGAAATAAAATGAGAAACCCAAATATTTAATGAAATGAGAAACCTAAAAATTAAATGAAATGATTTATTGAATAAAAAAAATCCTACAAGTTAGAAATTCTAGTACATAATAATTTAATAAAACATCTAAGCATTCATAGAATTAATTACATAATAGGTAAAAAAAATCTTACAAGTTAGAATTCTAGTACATAATAATTTAATAAAACATCTAAGCATTCATGGAATTAATTACATAATAGGTTAAAGATACATTCAAGCCTTATATTTTATTAAGAATGTCCTTAACAATAAATATATGTATATGTATGTATGTATGAGTGTATGTATGTGTACAATTGTGTGTATGTGATTCTATCCACAATTATGTATTCGATAAAAAAATCAGCAGTTAAATTTGATAACAATAATATGCATTTCCTTTTTTATTTTATTTTATTGTTAAGGACATTCGTAATATTATTGTTAAGGGCGAATAATCTTTCTAATCGTTTGTAATTTTTGTAATTTTAAAATTTTATTTAAAATGTCAATCAAATTGTTATTGTATAACTTCGAGCATGTTAGCCTCTAGGTTATTATTGTTTTCTTGTATAGTTGTATATCAAAAGTTAATTCAATTTGTTTGCGGTGGTTTTGGGCCATCAATTGCTCCAGTATGGACTCGACCCAATTTACTGTATTAAATTTACAGACCGACCCAAAGAGATCCTTTCTATTTTAGAGTAGTGTTAATGTGGAGAATTTACAAACTCGATCCTAAGAGCCCCTTCGGCTATCAATTTTGTATTTTCCATTTTGTTTCCAAGAACGGGACGTTAAATTACGGATCGGCCGGTGATCCTTTCCTTCTCTCTCGTCCCCTCTCTCTCTCTACAGGATCTTCCTTGTCATTTTAAAGATTCCCTGCTCTCGCTTTCACTTTAAGCACCTGTAGATCCAGGCCTGGTTGCTGGACTCATCTCTGACTTCGGCAAGAAAGCCAGAGATTCGCCAACTAAGGACTACATCTCCGACCATAAGATAACAATCTCTACTTTAAGCGAATCTGGAGTGGTTCGTATACGTGTTAATTCGGTTCGAGTCTTAACAGCACTTCAGACATAGAGACCCTTGCATCTGTATTGATCGGAACTCTGAAGACCATTACTGCATTTTCACCCTACAAGAGGAATAAAGTAGTGGGGAATAATGAGCACGGAAAAGCATAAAAAGAGTGCAACTCCTCAAATTGTTCAACTGAATAAGGCCTTCAAAGTGGTAATTTACTTCTTCTCCTCTCCTTTGTGGTTACTTGCCTTCGTCTCTTATCTTTCTCAACGTTGGGTGCTGTTTGCTGTTGAATCGAACTCTATACTTAAATGTGATTTTGTTCTTTCCTTCTTTGAAATTTTAGTTCTTCGAAATTGCTTGTTGGGTTGGAGTGGGTTGAATAAAATTGAAGAGATCTGTTACCTTCCAGCGATTATCATCCATCCTGCACAATGTTTACGTGCCGCGCCGACTATCAAGTAGGAAGTTTATTTGAGTGAGAAATAGCAAAACCTAGGTTTTGGGTACAAGCTACTTTGTTGGTGTATACTTTTAAGTATTAATTTAATGGATACAGATAAACGCAACAATTTATAACAGTCTGTTAACTTTCCAGCTGACTGATCCTAAGCTTACGGTAATTCTAGTAGAATACGAGTACTAAGATTGTCTGCATCAGGTGTATTTTGGAACATTGATTTTGTATGTATATGGTAAGTATGAATCTTGAAGCTACTAAAAGAGATATGAAGTTCCTTTTGTTTTTAAGCCCTATTTGTGTGTAAGTTGTCAATATGCCCTCTCTGATAAAGTGATAATATATGTTGCCCTTTTTTAACGCTTCTGACATGCAGGCAGAACAATGGGTTAAGAACATGAGTTATGGTGTAGAAGATGAAGATGCAAAATTAGAACCCGAAGGTCGACACTCTAGGTCAGTATGCTATCTCTGCATCCTCCCTGTCTCATTTTGATCTGCTTTTACCAGAATCTTTCTTGTGCCTTTATAGACTTGGGCTCGGTGCAAATGTTGTGCGCCAAATGCAAGTTGCTTCAAATGATCCAGTTGAATGGAAGCTACGTGCCAAATTAGAAGCTGAGAAAAGAAAAGCTGCTCAAAATACTGAGTCCAATCCAACGGCAGGAGACATAAACAATAGTGATGACAATTGTAGTGACGATGATTTAGAGAGCAGAACTAGGGTATTTGTGAAGAGAAGAGCTGGTCCTTTTGCTCCACCATCTGTAGCGGTAAAGAAGAAGCGGAAGTAATTATTGTGCTCATATCATCATTATGGTTATTGTCTATGAAATCGTTACGCTGATCGGTGATGTTGATATTGTTCTGTGGCTTCTTTGACTGAGGATGTATACAAGGTATTTAGGTCTTTGTTCTGTACAATCGAGTTACATGGCGCAGAAGGTTAACTAGAAATTTTCTTGTTTGTCTATGAAGTCTTGTTAGCCTCGTTATTTGTTGAACCTTTAACCTTCTGCTTACTAAATGCGAACTTAGATGATAAATGCATAGATGGTGTTGTTCACAAATGATGCATTCCATTTCGAATAAGAAAATGTGTTGGCAAAAAATACGACGTGAAAGTTTGAAAATGAGAGCTGAAGTTTGTTGTCTGTGTGGCCTGCAAGATCTCCAAGACTGTTGCTGCTATGGTTCTAGCTGCAACTTTTTGGAATTCGTTCTCTTTTAAGGCTCAAGCATCAATGCACAGGGCATCTATGAACTAATGCATTCCACCCGTTACGTCGTGGCCTTTTCCCACAGAGAACTCTCTTGGTCTCCTTGTTGTAGACAAAAGAAACCTTGCATAGCATGATTCTCCCCAGCTTTGCTTAAATGACGCAAGAAATCTAATCCCTTCCCACAAACGACTAAGGGTCAAAACCCCTGGTAAACTTGAGAAGGGAAGAAAAGAAAAACAGTAATACCGTAACATCTCATACTCTGTGTTAGTTATTACTTGTAAGACTCTTACTTGTAAGAGTTTCTCTATTTTTAGCTGACGTTTTCCTCTGATTGTCTGGTAAAACGAAGGAAAATGCAGGTTTGTGAACTGGGAACATGACGAGGCCTAATTTAATTTAGTTCAATGGACATAGCAATTAGGACAAAAAGGTGAATCAGTGTTACTATTACCAAAAGATGAGGAATCTGTTATTTCCCTCTCATCCATATTTTCATGATGATGATGATGCTAAATTCAAGACATACGTGGTCCATGTCAGTGGATTTATGAACAGGTTGTTTTGTATTGAGCCCAATAATGCCACAATAGTATGATACAAAACCCCAAAAGTAGGAAAAGCTAGTGGACCATATGAATATGATTCCAGGGATCCCCCACCGTCCGAAATGTCACTTGAAATTCCAGCAACCAATCTGTGGCCTTAGAAAATATTAAAAACTGTTATTAATCAAATCTTAATTAAACAACAAACACATTATTATTAGTAGTAGAACAACCCCTCAAAGGCCAATCCCCATTGAAAAAAGTTGGGTAAATGCATCCCGGAAGGGTTGCAGCTGGAGGATGAGGGGACAGACAGACAGACAGACAGACAAGTGATATCAAAAAGGGATTTTGGTATTTTCTTTTCTCATTCTTCACTCTTCCATCCTACTCCTGCTACTTTTTCATATTCTTCCATGGAAAAGCTTTTAGATAGATATACTTTTTCTCTTAATGGAATATATCCTTTATTATTATTATTTGAAAAGAAATAGAGGGGAATTGAAGTGGAAGATGCAACAAGCAGATACAGGTCCTGCCAACCACTTGAACGTGGAGTGGGACCAAAGCCATAAAAAACCCACATTCTACAAGGCACTTAGCAGCCCAAGAATCCATCACCCCATACATGCACTTGTCCCAGTGCAGTACAGTACTATCATTTCTCTTAAAAAAAAAAAATTTATTTCCCATTCTCCAACAGCAGTAACACAACACTTCTGAGGTAAAAGTTGAAACACATGTAACTTGCACTGTTTTCTTTTGCTGTCTTGGTCCTATCAACTAAAACACTCATCTTGTGCTTATGCTATACTTAACACACAACTCAAACAAAGCTTGATGTTAGTACTAAGCTCACCAAAAACACAGACTTTTAACTTGATTAATGCATTCTCTCTCTCGTTAAAACCAGACCAATCTTTGCCTTGAGGATCCCCCCTCACAGACACTGCTCCCTTTTCTCAACACAACATAATCCACACAGGCACTGAGACGGTGACACACACTCATACATATATAATACGCATACTTACGGTTGAGGTACAACCTGATCTGTGTCCCATGTGCCTTTTCTCTGCCCAGGCTCACGTTTAAGCTTCTGAGTCTGAAGAAGAAGCAGTACTGCTCAGCGGTTTTAAGTCTTAGTTCAAAGTTGGGGTGGGTGACGGCGGAGGAGATGAAAAGCGGTGATACTGGGGGACTTGTGGCAAGGAACTGAAATGGCTGATGGCATAGGGGTAATGGCAATGAGGTCTCCATTTACAGTATCACAGTGGCAAGAACTGGAACACCAAGCTTTGATCTTTAAGTACATGATTGCGGGTCTCCCTGTGCCACCTGAACTTCTTCTCCCCGTTCAGAAGAGTTTTGAGTCCATTTCTAATAGATTCTTCAACCATCCCACTGGTATAGTGTATATATATACTGTGTACATTTCATTTTCTTGGGCATGTGCTCTGTGGTGTTGGTTGAGGTTTTTTTTTGTTTTTTTTTCCTCATTTTCCCTGTTTAGATTTGTGAATCTTGTTAAACTCCACCGTAGCTCCGTATTTTCCAACAAATCTGCGTTTATATTCTATGATTACTTTTCCTTTCTTTAGCTTGATGGCCATCTTGTGTGATTTCATTATTTTCTCCTCCCTTGGCTTTTGTTTTTCATTAGGTTTTGCATACTTTTTGAACTTTTCTTCCAAAAGTTTTCAATTTAAGGGATACATTTTTAAGTTTTTAATGCCTTTTCAATCTGAAAGAAATAGTCTGGAAATAGTCTTTTATGCCACAAATTTGGTCGGCTTCGAATACAAGATTCCGTTTTTGTTGGTGGGTTAGGCCTTACTGCATCAATTAAACCAGGTCTCATGTTAGTTTTTAACAATTCTGGAAAAATCTTTGAAATTGAACATTTTCGCCTACTTTTTTATTTTGATACAAGCACATCACCGTTGTTTTTTCCAGTCTTTTCCTTTTTGGATTTTATGATTGTTTATATGAGAAGATTTGTTTGTTCAGGGGATTTGATTTTTTTTATTTAGTATTTCTTTGGTGACCCACATGATCTTGTTTAAAAACTTGGTAATGAAGTGCCTTTGTGACTTCTGCTATACTTTGTTTATGCCACACTGACATTGTGGATTCTAAACGTTAATAGAACTACTGATGGTTAAGGTTAGGATCTTTCATAGAATAGTGAACTCTCATGTTCTCACTGTCCCTGATCTGTATATTAAATAAAATCTATTCTATGCCTGCCATGCTCTTGATAATCAATAGAGATCTTTTATGTTTGTGTGTCTCATTTTGAGCCTAATGTTTCAGTGGGTTATTGCTCCTTGTATGGGAAGAAAGTGGATCCAGAACCAGGGAGATGCAGGAGAACTGATGGCAAAAAATGGAGGTGTTCAAAAGATGCCTATGCAGACTCAAAGTATTGTGAGCGCCACATGCACCGTGGCCGCAACCGTTCAAGAAAGCCTGTGGAATCACACACTGTGACGCAATCGTCATCACTGACTATCACTGATAGCAGCAGTGGAACCAGAAACTTTCAGAACCTTCCATTACACGACTTTGGTAATCCTCAGGGTACCGCTGCTGGAACTAACCAATCCCATTATCAGATGGACTCCATCCCTTATGCAATTCCAAGCAGGTAGCGCTTGTTTTGCTGTTAATTGCGGGCAAATGCTGTCCTGCAACTTCATTTCATACTACTAGTATAAAACCTGATATATTTGCTATTTGAAATATCTTTTTATTGTATTAATTAGAACATATTTGGGGTCTTCCTATGGTGGGTAAATTTCTCTTCCACAAAGTAAAATCTGATTGTGAAATATTGTAAAAAGTTCTTAAATTTCTGTTAAGCTCCGATCCTGGGCCCTTCTGTCTCCAGGAGTTGAGAGATATACAAAACCTGAAAAAAGCCATGTTTATTTGTTTGTCAGTCGATGTCTTCTAGTCTGGTACTATGCATAAGCTTTTCTCCTTACAAACAATCGTCTGACTGCCATTAGAATTTAACTCCAGCTTGTCAATGGGTGCAATGTCATCAAAAAGTTTAGCGTGGAGGTTGCAGATATTTTAGTTCCTTGACTGTAGGGACTGTTGATAGAAAGTAAACTGTCAGTTTCTAGTAAATACTATTAAAATAATTATATCACATCTCAGGCTATGTCTGAAAGACTACTATAAAAATGGATTCCTTTGTACAGAAACTTAAGATATGGACGCATGTGTAACCATACTCTAACTAAATGCATTCCATTTCTATCCTGTCCTTTTTGCCTGAAGTTGGTTGGTGAAATAACATTGTAGAGGCCTCATTTCACCTTTTTGATTGTTTCCAAATCTGTTTGTTGATTGGTCCATCGGTTATCTGCAGTACAGGTAAGGGGATGTTGCTTTTAGTTTTCTTCTTGGTTCAGGTTTCTGGGCCCTGATGTCTATGTTAGTTGTCTTCAGAATCCATTGTGTTCACATAGTCTTTTACAGTCTTTTCCGGGCCCTGCTTGTTTACTTTGCTTTTGCTCATAAAATTCCTTTACTGACAAGCTTTATTATATGTCAACTAGTGGCATTATTTTTGGTGCTTTGAACTCTCTTCAAAAGGTTATAATATCCTCTGTGCTTCCTTTTGATCACACGTCTCTTAGATTTTTGTGCGGTAGAGAAGCCCCAGGAAAGAAAAACTAGGTCCAACAATGTTGTTATGTGTATGGCTTCTACGCTTTACTGTTTGTTCACTACATACCATAACACTAGCTCCTTGGCTAGGTCTCTGGTAATCCAACTCTTAAATGGTTGGAGGAAAATAGACTTCCAATTGCCTATATGTTTCTTTCACAATCCTGTACCTTATAAATAATAAATTGCAATGTTATCATCCTATTAGGCATCAAAATGCCTAGTTATACATGGCACAAGGTTGACTCTGAAAAGTTAATGGCTATTATCCTCTTACCAGTTTAGCTGATAAAAACATATGTTTCCACGTTTTATCCGGAGAAATATAACATTTCTTTGATTTGAAGAGAGAGTTGCAGCATCTGGAGATTGTTTAGGGATTATTTATTTCTCTGGAGGCCCAATCCTGAGGTGTAGTGAATGTATTCTGACAATAATAACTCCTCTGCGTATTACTCTGAATGTGAATTGAAAAGGTTGGAAGTCTGATGTAGATGCATCAGACAGTCATTGGAAGATGTGTGGCAGTATAAAAGTGTTGCAGTTTCATAATGTCAAATATGAAGAAAACAAAAGTGATTCAATTTATCAAATTGTCATAATTGCTGACACCTTATTTGGTGGCAGTTCTCATCTTCTCCTTGATTTTGTTGAGAAATCTGTTTAGAATTTTACTTCTGTAGCTTCCAGTCTACTCCTCTGTTATGTGATTGAGGCTTGGTATTGAAACAATATGGTCGCAATTACTGGAGAACAGGTATGTTCAAGGTCTTAAGCATGGGGTTGGCGAGCATAGCTTCTTCTCGGGAGGTTCAGGAAGCAACAAAGGTCTCCATATGGAGTCGCAGCTAGAAAAAGCATGGCCTCTGATGCAGTCCAGGGTTTCATCTTTGCCAGTGTCGAAATCAACTGACAACTCAACGCCGGAAGTGCAGGGTGGTTATAGCCAGCGTTCATTTTTGGGTGCTGAATTTGCAACTGGGGAGCCTGTGACTGTGAGGCAAGATGGTCAGCCTCTTCGACCCTTCTTTGATGAGTGGCCAAAAACTCGGGACTCGTGGTCGAGCCTTGAAGATGATAGGTCCAATCAGACCTCATTCTCAACAACCCAGCTCTCCATTTCCATTCCCATGACTTCATCCGACTTCTCCACACCAAGTTCAAGATCTCTACAGGGTGAGTATTCTAAATCCTGATCATCATTTTTGAGTGTAGATCTTTTATCTAATTCTTGTTTCTACAATAACACTGCAGATAACTGAGAAAGAGCGGAGAGCCGGGGCCTCTGATGTTGTTCAAGTTTCTGTAAGACTCAGTGTCGTGTGACATGTTTTATATTCCTTCAATGGCTATGTTGTTGTCTGTGTTATGTGTTTTAGTCTGGAATAAAACAAACTCAGGAAGGTAGTTGGAGGTTGTGGATTTTGCAGGACCAAAGGGCAACATGACTTGTGATTGATTACACCTATGTATGCTAAATAAGATTAGCTCCTGGCTGTTGGGAGCATGTATGATATGTCTACTTCCTTCTTCAAGAATACTAGTTGCTTGGATATGAATGCCGCCTTTTTACTGTCTTGTTATTTCTTTGTAAGAATTATAAACCACCACAATTTATGTGCACAGGCCATTATTAAGCACAAACGTACATCTAATTAAGAGCATTATTGTTGTTCACTCGTCAATTACTTTGCATATGATTTGTAAATACTACGTTTCGGGTGTACTTTAAAATAAATGTACAACAGTAACTAAATGGCTGTTTTGTAATTTATTGAACTCATGATTTTGTTTTTTACTTTCTAAAAGTTAAAAGACAAGAATAGATCAGGGAATACGATATATTGATCATTCTAGAGTTGATATATGAGATGCTAAAACCAAGAAGAAACAGAAGCACGATCACGTGGCGTGGTTTTTGGAGCTTTTGCTTCTGTCCCGTACATGCACTTGTTCCAAATCACCACTCTCATCTGGGCATTCAAATAAAATTAAGTTTTGAGGTTGAAATTCTTCGATATAGAATTGACCAACAGTGAGTGAAGGCATTGGTGGGTGTCAGTAAAAAGTAAAAGCGAAGGAAGCTAGTAAGTGCTTGATTCTTAACCACATCCTGGTAAGTGCGTTCTTCATTTCTAGCATGACGCCAGTAAAACTGTGCTTGGGCTAGGCATTGTAATGAATGTCAAAGAGATTCAATTTCAGCTAGCAACGCTCTCTCTCTTTCTATATATAAAAGTATACATCCACGATTGAGAATATTGTTTTTGAGTATAATTTTTTAAAAATTTATAAACTGATTATTTAATTTTTATGTGATTGAAATTTAATTCTTTATTATGATTGAACATATTTTAAAATTTATTTTCAATTTACAACGTTAGTCTAATATTTTAACTTTTATTTTTCCGATATAACTAAATACCAATATTTAATATATTAATATTATTTTTTGTTTGGTACGGGCGCACTAGAATCTGTTACAAGTATTCTAATTTCAATACCCTTGTTCAGGGTTGGACATTCAAACAAATGCTCCCGAGCTGCACCACCTAAATGTTTTGCTTGTGGCCGGTGAGGAGGAGGGAAAGCACAAAGGAAAGCAAAATTCACACACAGATGAGCACACTGATATTACTTCCAACCTTACTCCCATTCATCCCACCTACTCCCCGAATACAAAACCAACAAGAATATCGGTAAAAGAAATGGTCCTCACGAAAAGGATAAGAAAAAGAGGACAGCGTAGCAATTTTGGTTGGATTATGCATCATCAAACACTTAAAAACATGATACCTACAGGCACAGAGTATTTCAATTTTATTACAGAAGCACAATAATTGTAAAGATCCAACTTAAGTGAATTTAAGCTGTGACATAACATTGATATCTCACACAAATAACAATCCTGAAAGCACACTGTTCCCATTTGCGAACGGACAAATTCAATTCAAGACGCATTAACTCCATCTCAGTTATAAAATCATCCATACTACAACTAGTAAGCAATCACTCATTCTTTCCATGATGACGTTTCTTGCTTCTGGTTTCAAAACGCTTTGTTCCTCTCCCAATCCTTGAATCATCAGATTCATTGGCATCAGAACCAGATGCCGAACCTCCTTTCCTGCTCTTCCGTTTCTGCTGTCTGTCAGAGTCTTCAGTCGAACTTGAATCTGATTCATCGGAATAGTGATTACTTCTCCTCCTTCTCTTCTCCCTCCTACTCTTCCTCTTATGACTTTGATGCTTCTCCTCTTCATCTGAGGAATCGTCCCTCTCCCTCCTACTCTTCCTTTTATGACGTCGACGATCCTCATCTTCGTCTGAGGACTCATCCCTCTCCATCCGCTTCTCCCTCCTCCTCCTCCTCCTACCTTCATCCTCCTCATCTGATTCACTGCTTTTCCTCTTCTTACTCCCCCGTTTCTTCGACCTTCCCCTCTTCTTTCTCTCACCAGAATCTGAATCTGAATCATCGTTGTCCAAATCCACCCTTTTCTTTTTAGATGACCCAGACTTACTACTATTCTTCTTACCATACCTTTCAGCAATAATCCTCTCAATCTCAGAATCAACTTCAGAATCAGAAGTTTCACTCTCTTCCTCCTCCTCCTCACTCTCCTCTTTAGTTCCCACTGCACTCTTCCCATTGTTCTTTATTTTATCTAACCCGGACAAAACTGCAGCCTGAACAGCTTCTGCATCTTTGCTCTTAATATCATCCTTAACACTCAGAAAGTTTCTACATTGGAAAGAAAGGTGGCCAACACGCCCACACTTCTTGCATGCACCACGAGCCTCATCAGTAGCAGAGCCAGTGATGCGGGCAAGGGCCAATAGGCCCTGGAAACTCTGGTATGCATTCTCAGCATCAGGTTCAGCAGTGGATGACTTCTGTTGAGATGAACTTTTGGAATCATCCTTGGTGGGAGCATATGGATCATACCCAATTGCGCTTTGCCATATTCCGTGCGTCTGGAGAGCAGCGCTACTGTGAACCCTGTTGTTCGCAGGCATGCGAACCCTTCCCGCTGTAGCCGGCATCTTGAAAAACAATAATCAAACTGAAACCCAAAAATCCAATGCCAATAAGAAATTATCCAAAACGAAATAAACGGTTAAAACTTCATTCACAACAAAAAGAAATAAACTCTTTTGTCCAAACCATTCTATATTCACCCAAACAAATCTGGTCAATAACCATGAACGGGGGTTTTATCAAGCTTCGAATAAATCCAAGCAGATCCCCTCTAAAAGAATTCAATCCATCTCGATGATGATGCCAAATTAAAGAGCAAAACAACAGACTTCAATTCATGAACCCAAAATCTAGGGTTTCGGCGTCGTAGGTGAAAGAGAGAAAAAAAACAGTAGAATTCAAGCGGCAATAGATTGAAACAAAATCGAACGTAACAGGGGCAAAAGAGACCTGAAAGTAATTACCCAAAAACACGATATGCAAAATCAACAGCACGTTAAGTCCAGAAGATCAAAGACAAAACGGGGTTTCCAACAACGGGAAAAGCAAAGAAACAGAAGATATTGATGTTTTTAAAACTATGCTTCACCTGCTTGTATTAAGAATCGGCAATCGACGACGGTTGATCACGAGCAGCGACAGGCAGAAAACGGCGCAGAGACTGAAGGGAATAGCCAAAAGTTAAAAAAAGTAATCGGCCTATCAACTATTTAATAGCTTTTAAGAGAGACTATGTCCGTGAGGACTGAGGAGCGCACCAAACGGTTTGTTTCGCCTTTATTGTCAAAACTTGTAATACGATACGACACAAAAAAGGTTTTCCACATAACAGATGGACTTCTTCGCCCGGTATCGTATTATACTTCCATTTGGATTTAGGATTTCTGTCTCCGAAAACGACGTCTTTTTGTTGCAAATATTTTATAATTATATTAAATTCTTATTAAAAAATTCACTGTTATATATATACAACCGATTCATGTACAGATATCTATTCAGAAGGAAACATACCCAAACTCTATACATTAGCCTAACAGCCGATCAAGGTTCTTTAAGATCGAGACTAAAGAGTGATCAGAATCCACATTCTCCAACTATGTGAATTAGCAAACCAAGCCATGAGTATTGTGTTTGTGCAGCAAGAAGCTCTCTAGCTTCAGCTTCTACCTTTCTCCACCGGATATATATATATACAACCAGAGTCATGCCTGGCAGCTTAATTCATGAATTTTATTATTCGCCACACTCACAGCCACTACCGCCTCCGCCCCCAGTGATACTTTTAATAACCCCACCACCTTCCCACAGCAGAGAGAAACAGAGGGAGATCGTAACTATCTGTGGACTCGTCACGGTGATAATAATATGCAGCATTTTCATGTTGTGGGGGGGTCGCAGAAGAGAGGGCGTAGCAGGCAACCGTGACGTTGAAAGTGGGACGGGGGTTGCAGGCCCAGAACAAGCATCGTCGGTGTCGGCTTCATGGGTACTACCGGCGATCTCGGTGCAGAGAATATCGGAGCCAGAGTGTGCAGTTTGCCTGGAGGCGTTTGAGGAAGGAAATGAGTGCCTGGTAATTCCTGCTTGTAGTCACGTGTATCACAAATCATGCATCGATCAGTGGCTTGCCAATAACAGGCAATGCCCACTTTGTCGTGCCAGCGTTAATGGTGCCAAACAGGTAGATTAAATTTTCTTTTCAACTATACAAAAGTTATGAATTTCAGGAGTAAATGCAGTTATCTTTAATTGATTCCCTTATTCCTCTGCTGATTAAATTCTCTGCATCCATCTGACTTGTTTAAATGATGAATTCTGAAATGTTCATAGTCGTCATTGAATGGTTTCCAAAAAGACTAAACAAAAAAACACCATAACTAAGAAATTGTCGCCTAATCAATTCGGTCTTTCTTTTTGGTTGTTGTGTGATGTCTCAACTCAATCGATAATCCTTAGGTGGGTTGTATTTTAGCTAAAGATTCTTGGAGACGGCTTTTTCTGGATTGCGTGGTTTCCTATTGTCCTGAGAACTTCCCAATTTTTGGTGCGGAAATGTGTCGTTTACTTAATTTTATGTTCTTGGAAATTTGATTCACAATGCAAGTAAGCGCTCTTTCAATCATCTTCTTTTTTTTTTACTAATAATATGTTTTATTAGTAAAATTAACTAAGTATTAACAACTCAAATTACCGATTAACATGAATATATATAGTTTCTTACTCCCAACACTACCGAATCTGAATACTGTGATCTTTCAAGCTGAGAATAATTGATGATCAAGCTGGTTGGTATAGGATTAGTCACCTATGTTGGAATTATGCCCATGACCCAATCGTTATGTAATAGATTGAACACTTTAGTTTTGTAATTATTAATTTTGATTA
>JANKOD010000002.1:10378729-10388891 GCA_026284645.1 Erythroxylum acuminatum | reverse complement strand
GCATCAATGAAGACACATACACAAGCAAAACTCAATCACCAAATTCTCATCATGCTAGCTTCAATTTTACCATATCCATAACATATAACACAAAACTTACTTGATCAAGCTTTGATTTCTTCAAGATCTTCAAGAAAACTACCAAGACCTAACTTTAGCCATCACCAACGATCATCATCTCCAAAGGGGGGTAGAGAGAGGTTTTTATGGTAAGCAAGGAATGCAAGATGAAGGGAAACTAGGAAGAGATGAAAACTAGGCTAAATTGGAGAAGATCATAACACATGAAGAGGAGGGAGAGAAGGCCACGAAGAAGAGAAGAAAATCACCCCAACATATAACTCCAATAGCTTTTTAAGAGAGATTGTCGTGAGCTATAAGAAAAGGAGCTTAAAAGAATGTAAACTTAGGGTAGTTAACTTAATACATGGCTTAGAACTTGCCCTCTGTTGCTCATTCAGGTAATTACACTTTCTTTTCCTAACTATCCTTGAACCCCACCACTTCACATTTATACCTATCGTCTTCTAAATGGGCTGGTGTCGACTTCTTAATGTGCCGGTGGACCAGCGTCGGTAGAGTCCAATTTGTTAGCGTCTCCTTCCTAATGCCCAAAACCCGTCAATGATGTCACATCGTAACTTTTACGGTTATTAATCTAATAAAAGTTTAACATTTGTAGGTGACACGTCTCAAATGCGGTGGCTTCATCTTCGCTCTACGTTGCAACCACACCATGTGCGACGCGTCGGGTATAGTCCAATTCCTGACGGCCGCAAGTGAGATGGCTCGTGGGGAGCAGACGCCATCAGTTCCACCAGTATGGGAACGTCACGTGTTTCAGGCTCGTAGTCCACCGCGTGTGACCTGCACTCACCGAGAATGCGAGGAAGTGGTCGACGCAAAAGGGACGATTATTCCACTGGACGACATAGTCCATCGCTCCTTCTTCTTCGGTCCTGCCGAAGTCGCCGCCCTGAGAAGTTTTGCTCCACCGAGCCTTCGTCACTGCTCCTCCGCCGAGTTGTTAACTGCATGTCTCTGGAAATGCCGCACCG
Source organism: Erythroxylum acuminatum (assembly GCA_026284645.1). Taxonomy (NCBI): domain Eukaryota; kingdom Viridiplantae; phylum Streptophyta; class Magnoliopsida; order Malpighiales; family Erythroxylaceae; genus Erythroxylum; species Erythroxylum acuminatum. Next base: position 10,387,833 of record JANKOD010000002.1, on the reverse strand, counting down.
CGGCCATCCTGCCAGACCCCAACGAAGTGACAGGCATGGCAATGGTAGTCAACGCACGCTTCAGATTGAACCGATCATTACCGGAAGGATTCTACGGCAACGCCATTGCATTTCCAATAGCGGTGGCGACAGCCGGTAACATCTGTTGCAACCCTTTAGGCTATGCATTGGAACTTGTGAGAAAAGCAAAGGCAGAGGTGACGGAGGAGTACATGCAATCTGTGGCCGATCTTATGGTGATAAAGGGCAGACCCCTCTATACAGTGGCGAGGACATATCTAGTGTCAGACGTGACACGTGCAGGAATGAGAGATGTGGACTTCGGTTGGGGTAAAGCGGTGTATGGCGGACCGGCAAAGGGTGATGTTGTGCCAATTCTCGGATGTGGAAGTTTTTATATACCCTTCAAGAATAGAAAAGGAGAGAATGGAATAGTGATGCCAATTTGCTTGCCATCTAATGCGATGGAACGTTTCGAGGCAGAGCTTGGTAAGATGCTCAAGGCCTCACCCAACAACAAATACGTGTCTATCGCATCTGTCTTGTGAGACTATTCAATAAAAGAGCTAGAGGAGCTAGGATCCTCTGTTCATTTTATCCTGTCCTATGAATCTCAGCCATTCATTTATGTAGGTCTCATATGAGTCCTGCATAAATGGATGAATGAGATTTATGGGACAAAATAGGGACAGGATAAAACGGACAGAGGATCTCGTCCCCCAATAAAAACGTATGCTTTTGCTTTGGCACTAAAAATTTATATGCCAATAAAAGTATTATTTACTATGTACGGAGCGACGGGTTCCATACTCCATAGGTCTCCAAGTTTCTGACTCTTGAATGCTAAACCTACTCGCTATCCTTGTGTCGACGAATCGAAAGATCATGTACAAAAACAAATGATAGATGCAGAGAAGACATGCTCTAAATTTAACAGTCACATTATAATTACGAACTCTAATATAAGATTTTGGACATCTCCTATCATCATAATATGATAAAGAAATGCGAGTCCTAAGTAGAACCCTAATAACCCCGTATATTGGTTATAGGAATTCCTTAAATTCTAAACACCTCCAAATGATTTCCTTAGATATCCTATTATAATCCTTCTCTAAGTCAAGAAAAATCATGTGTAGGTTATGTTGTCTTTTAATGTAATGCTCTATTAATCTTCTAAGGAGATATAAAGCTTATATTGTTGACCTTCTTAGTATGAAAACAAACTAGTTCTCTAGTGCATCCTTTATCACTCTTTTCTCAATCACCTTCTCTTATAACTTTACAAAGTGACTAAGTAGTTTGATGTCTCTATAGTTGTTACAACTTTGAATGTCTCCTTTATTCTTGTATAGAGGAATTAGCATACTAAGTCTCTACTCATTTGAAATTTTGGCAAACCTGAGAATCAGATTAAAAAGCTTGGCTAACCAAGTACGACTCTTTTTCTAGGACTCTTCTACATATCTACAGTATCTCATCAAGCCCTATTATCTTTCAATTTTTCATCTTCCTTAAAGTTATTTTAATTTCTTCCCTTATGATCTACCATTAAAAAGTAAAGTTATAATAACTCTCCAACATGCTAAAATCACCTAAAGAGATGTTGTCTTCTTTGCCTTCACTAAAAAAGTTGTAAAAGTATTTTTATCATCTTCTCTTGATATCATTTTTAGCCAAAAACACCCGCTTTCTTTCGTCTTTTATGCAATGAACTTACTCTAATTCTTTCACTTTTTGTTCCCTAGTTTTAGCTAACTTAAATATATCATTTTATCTAAGCACTGATATGGTACTTAATTGACAAAATTTTGATAATGTTAAATTTTTCATCTAATTAAGATCTTTTTTGAAATTTTTTAAAATGTTATGGTTAAAATTGAATGATTTAAAGTTAGTGTTTAAGTTGTATTCTGCTAACAATGTTAGGATTCAACTTACGCCTATTTTATTTTAACTTTCATGGTATCAAATTTATTGGTTAATTTTTTTCCTTGCCTATGCTCTCTGTTTATTTTTATATTTCTCATCTGTTTCCTTTGTCAATCGTTAATTTTATTTTTCCACCACCAATTTGATTAGCCATCTTCAAAGTATGACCCAACCTCTAGCTAGCTTTAACCCATCTATAAACATCAATCCATGACAGTTTGCTTTACTTAGTCGTGCCCCTTGATGCCATTTGTCTAGTTATTGATTAAAATTTAGTGACCTTTATTTGTTTGTTTGGACCTACTCTCTATTCTTGTTGCCAATATTGTCCATCAGTGGCTTCCAAGTGGGAGTAGCAGTTACATACCATATGCATTAAGGTTCTAGCTATTTATATTCTAAATTGCGTCTCTCGTTGTAAAAATTGATCAATTCAAAGCCACTTGTAACCTTTTATTCTAACCATATAGATTGTTTCTCATCTGTTTCATTTAAAGCATTATTTTGGCATATTCGTTCTTGCCATTGTCTCATCTACCACATATTATACATTTTGGTTCAACTAAACCAATCTAGATAATTTAACACAAATTTATATTTATACTATTATCGATAAATATGATATTGCAAAACTTATTACAACTTTCTGATTGGCTCAAATTATAGTCTTTAGGTGCAAAGAATGAAAATTTCTCTAATAGGTTGCAAGCTCTGGCATATTGTTACAGGAGACATCACTAAGCTAGCTAAAGAGGTAGATGAAACTCATACAAAACTTATAGATCGTCTTGAATATTAGGACAGTAAAAAAATATCAGATCATCACATAGTTTTGTAATAACTCTATTTCATCCATTCATATTTAATCTATTGATTATAAAATTGCAAAAAAATTGGGATTTTTTTGGCTAATTAATATCAAACTAAAGGATTTGCACACTATTACAAATTATGGACTACTCTTTATAATTTAAAATAGGAGCTTAGTCAGTTTATGAATAATATTTTTGGTTTAAGTTCAACCAATTTGGAATAAAATATCTTAGCCAAAAATTATTAATGATCATCTTCATCTCGTTCAAGTTCTTATGGCTCTTTGATCTGAGTATGAAGTTATTCAAGCCTATATACTTCATTGAAATCTACGACCTACACTAGATGTTGTTATCTAAGAGATTATTTTTGAAGAGACTCCCCTCAATCTAAACAAAAAACTCCACATTCAAAATTTATTGTTGCATCCATTCAATCCTCACAATAGAAATATGACAATTATCTTTATAAGAATTGCCATCAATGAATTGCCAACTTCTGTAAATTTTCCTACGGTAGAATACATATATTGTCATAGGTTTGCCCATATTCTTGAACATTATTCAATGAACCTCCACGATCAAAAGGTGGGTTCTCTAAATCCAAGAATGTCTCAAAGTTTGGATGTTTTTTTGTCACTATTTTTTTTTTGAAATTTTAAGGAAATATATTACTCAAAGAGAATAAAAAACGACTATGTACAACCCTTAGAAAAGGGAAAATCTGAGAACGGACACAACAGAGGCCTTCGAAAGGACCTCCTCCAAAATCAGCCAAGAGCAACTCACCCACTAAACATACCAACGCCTACGCATAACCAAACTTAAGCTTACATGATTACCAGAAGCAATAAGAACCTCCCTAATGGCATTAACAATGAAAGCAGCCAATTCATACTGAGACTTCTCCTGCTGCTTATAAATCCGACGGTTCCGTTCTCTCCATAGATGATAAACCGCTAACTGAAACGACGTCCGGATTAGGAGTCCGTCCGTCCTACTAGCACGAGATTCCCCAATGATAATGTTCAATATCACACTCCACTCATAAGAGGGCAGAAACAAACCAAGAAGATGAATAATACGGCTCCAAATTACTTTGGAATAAATGCATTCAAAAAACAAGTGATCCCGAGATTCACCAAGCTAGTTACAAAGCACACACAACGGGTCAAAGCTACCAAACCACCGATCTTTAGTACGCAGTCTATTCTTAATCGTCAACCATACTATAAACGCTGCTCGCGGGTATAATACTTGATGCCAAACTACCTCGGCCCAATCAACCTCCACTAGACTTCTACCAATGGCATGGGCTGATTTATTTGTAAAAACCCCCCCTTGATTAGCAGACCATCGGTGTGTATCTGGGTCAGTACTGATCACAACCGCCTCCAAGTAGGAATCGATGATACTACCGAAGCGGCAATTTGGCATGCTCTCCCTCCATTGAACCACCCAAGCTACTGACGCTACTTGTGGAAAACGATTCTTAAAGCCAGCCAAGTCATTTCGTAGCCAAAGCGGGCTGAATCGATGCCAATTATCAAACCAGAAACTAATTGAGGGGCTATACTGCCATAAGTGATCTTAAGGTACTACTCAAACATGTTCTTTCTTCTAATTCCTTAAAGTCTAGCTTTATTTGTCACTAAAGTTGCTACTAAGGGTTTTACTGGCATATTATGATTGATCTTAAGGCTCTACTTAAACTAGCTATCCCTTTCAATTCCTCTACTACCAAGGATATCAACACATGTAATTCTCATTAGCTTTATACCTATGTATACAAATCTGATTTGAGGTGTGTTCGTAAACATAAACGTGCTTTTTTTCATGATGAGGGAGGAATTAATGTTAGCCTTTTACCGTAATCCCTCCAATCCTATCCTTGTATGGCGTGAAGGGTGAATCACGATAGTCGAATGAGAAAAATGGGCCTGAAGAAAGTGGAATATACGAGCAAATGTCCAGAAAGGAGTTGGATTAACGAAAACGTTAAAAGAAGCAAGGAAGGTAGGTCCCCCCAGACAGGATTGAAAGACCGTTCGTATTAACACTCTTATTAATTATCAAAGCCTGAAAGCCGAAACCACGGTTGTTGCTGCTCGGCGTTGCTCTTTCATGGGCTCCACAAGAAACAGAGACCTTGACTTATTTTAACCACGTAAATGTTTTGAATGTTTCACATATATGTAAAGGTAGGCCACTGAACTGTTAATTGCAAGACTCTCACGCAATATGCACATCAATCATACATAATATTTACCAGCAAGAACCCTTAACAAACACGTAAACAAATTCTTTTATCTCTTATCTACAAAAAAATTCAGGAGTACATATATTAATTATTAACGAGATATATCTTAAATTTGTCAAAAAAATAGATTTCCATTTTGTATAGAATTCTTCTACGTCTTTTTGAATCTCATTATAATTAATATCTTATATATCTAATTAATAAAAAATGTCACCTAGATATATAATACTACGCTTCACATATATGTAAAGCTTTTGTGACCACTTATCAAACGGATAATAAATTCAAAGCTAAGAAACTTGATCTGACACTTCAATATTAAAATGTCATGCCTTTACGTGTAGATTGTAAGACCTACGCGTCTGATTTTTTTTTTAAATGTTGTTAGTTGATTTGTGCCAGAAATAACAGATGGCAAAGTATTAAATATTTTGAAACTTTTTAATTTAATGTTCACATTTTTAATTAAATAATTAATGTTTTATAACTTTAATAACTCAATTTGAAACGTAATTTCTGTTATTATTTTGTTGAATCTTTGTTGTCCATAATATATAAATGTCTATGTGAGAAACTAATTATATTAAAAACTAAAACATTAACCTCAACGTGTTAAACGTGTAAAAGAGGTTATAAGTTTGATTCTTTTTAATCGATGATGATTGGTTATGGTACAACCTGATTTCTTCTTTTTGTCAATTCTAAAAATCTATTAATAATTGTTTTGTGAAACAATTTATGAGCCTAAAAAAAATGAAAGTTGTGCTTGTGGAAATTATCTAAATAACTATGTCATATATTTAATCCTCCAAATATGTCAGTAAGTAAGATAATTATCTCTTCAATAGAGTGACATTCCCTTTCGTAAAGAAGGTCAATATCCTTATCGTTAATATGTTTCTTAAGATATCTTATTAATTATTTTAGGCATTACTTGTAATTGGATATAGTTGGATATATTTATAATATCATTATGGTAAGAAATTTACTTTGTGTGGGATTCTTGAAGATAAGATGGAGTGAAGGATAAAATCTTAAAGAAGATAGGATTTACTTAGGATAAAATTACTACGTCTTATTAAAGATAATGTGTAGATTTTTTTTGGTGATTTTGGAGCTATCTTTGGCAACATATTTCGGTGATTGTAGCTATCTTTGGTAGCTGAATTTTTCATTGATCTGATCCATCTTTGGCACCTGCATTTTTCACCACTGTGTGCGGGAATTTCTAGATTGTCCAGTTATTTTTTTGAGTGAAAAACGTCTAGCATATAGGTGTGGTTGTAGTTGTATTTTTGTGAGGTTTCGGTGATGAAACACTTGTTCATTTGATGAGTTTTGTCGTTGCTATGTGTGAGATGCTTCAATGATTATTTTGAAAGATAACAATAGACTTCTTGTTGCACAACTTCCCACGGTTTCGGGTTGATGAAGCTGCAAATTTAAGGGAATGTTTTTATCTCAAGTATTTTCTTTGTTTATGTTACTTTAGATTCAATCACTTAAGTTGTTTTAATATCATCTTTATTATCAATCCTTATTGCAAATATCCTCTGTTGAGGTTAGCACGAGATGGTCGTGTTATTGGGAACGAAATACTTTCACGAGGTGTAAGGACGAGTGGATAGTATCAAAAGGTGAGTGATGTTGGCTCAGTAAAGCTTTTTCTAAAACTATTGTACTTCGATGAAAGTGATTAAGCTAAGTGGGGGCCCTGTAGACATAAATCAGTTGTTGATTTGTTCATTTTATGTTTAATTTTTCTGTTTGCGTTTTTCTAAAAAATTGATAGTTTTTAACACAATTGCTCTGTATTAAGCAACTAATAGAAACAACTCAAAACAATTGAGGCATAACTTATACATTGCGAAACTACATCCTTCAGGACTTACAATTGGTATCAGAGCCTAGCCTTGGTACGTCAAGTTAGTGCAGATCAGTGTTTCGCAATTATGGCTACAAGAGAAGGGGTATTAATCACGAGGCCACCATTACTAGATGATTCCAATTACTATGCTTGGAAATCAAGGATGAGAGTATTTATTCAAGCACAAGGAACCTAAGCATGAAATTTGGTTTGAATGGTTGGACACATCCAATAACCATTGATGAAAAGAATGAAGTGGTACCTAAAGATCCATCTAAATGGACAAGGGTTGAAAAATAGGAAGCACTTGATAACTCTCTAGCAATACATGCAATTTTCAGTGTTGTAGATGATGGACCTTTTAATATGATATCAGCCTATGAATCAGCAAAAGAAGCATGAGATATATTACAAACAATACATGAGGGATCAAAATCGGTGATAACTTTAAAGCTTCAAATGTTAACTACTAGATTTGAAAAGCTTAAGATGGAAGAAAGTGAAACTATCGGAGACTTTCATGAGCGGCTGCATAATATTGTCAATCAATCAAATCAACTTGGGAAGAAGTATTTAAATCTGAAATTTGTCAAGAAAATATTGAGATCATTGCCTCTTAGATTCATACCAAAAATTGCAGCCATTGAAGAAGCCCATGAATTTAATGAGTTATCTTTGGATAAGGTAATTAGGATTCTCACAAATTTTGAGATGAAATTATTGAGAGATAAGCATGAGAAGAATAAAGGGTCGGCTTTGCAAGTTAAAGTTGCTAAATTAGTGAATGATTCAAGAGATGAAATGACTCTGATGAAATGATGATATGGCATCGTTAATAAGAAATTCAGCAAGTGGCTAAAGAAGGTGAGTAAAGATAGACTTGAGTTTAGAGAGAATGGTGGGACTTCATCCAATAATAACTTCAAACAACAAGTAAAATAAATGAAGATACAATGTCATGAGTGTCAAGGTTTCAAACATATGTAAGCGGAATGTGCTAACACTCTAAAAAGGAGAAAAGGGAAGTCTTACACTAACACTTGGAGTGAAAACGAATCTGAAAGTGAGTACAACAGCGAAGAAGAAATTGTAAGTAATCATGTTTTGTTGGTTGCTTTAAACAACCAAAGACTAGTTGTTCCCTTAGTAGCAACTAGTGAAGAAATTGATAAAAATACAAATGTTTCAGTTCTAAACTCAAATTCAGATTATGACAGCGACTCAAAATTCAAAAAAGAAGACATCCACAAGGTCTATGAATTAATGTATGCCAAATGGGTGAAAACGTGTAAGCAAAACCAAAAGCTAAAGAAGGAGAATTCAACCATGAAAGATGTCATTCAAGATCTAGAGATGCAGTTATTATCAACAATAAATGAACTTGATGAAACAAAGATAAAGCTGGTCAATATGGAAAAAGGAATAAGAATGTTGAATGATGGTACCAAAAAGGTAGATCAATTGTTAGAAATTGGTAAAAACAAAGGGGACTTTCAAGATGTTAGTTATAAAGATGAATGTTCTAAGTTAAATAACGAGCAAAATGGTGAAGTTAAATTTGTCAAGGAAGCAAGATTAAGTAAGCAAAGAGAAATACCAAAAAGAAGCAGAAATTTCATGCCTATATGTCACTAATTTTGTGGTGTAAAGGGTCACATAAGGCTGAATTATTACAACCTGCTACAAATGCTATTCGATAATACTCAAAACAAAACTTCAAATGTTCTTAGAAGAACTTTTAGCAGGAGAAGCCACCAAAGGAGATTTAGGTTAGAAAGAACCAACCACAACCACTTGTGGCTCTTAATCAATGCGTGGCTCTTCTCATAATATATGGTATCTTGGCAATGGGTGTTCATGACATATGACAGGCAGTGACGGAGCCAGAAATTTATGATAGGAGGGCTCAAATAAAATACAGATTTCACAAAAATTTTCACATCAAAATTAAATAAAAAATAAAAATTTTATTAAGAATATAAAATAGTCAAAATTACAATGATCCTCGCCTACTTTTCATAGATTGAAACATTTTCGTAACAAGATCATTGTCAATATTTGAAAATACATCTCTTTTAATGTAACACACTAAACTATCATTCAATAAGTCATCTCCCATTTTATTATGAAGTGAACTCTTGATAATTTTCATTGTAGAGAAAGCTCTTTCCACTGTGGCTGTAGCAACTGGTAAAAGTAATGACAATTTGACTAACAAATAAACCAAAGGGAA
>JANKOD010000002.1:10367883-10378629 GCA_026284645.1 Erythroxylum acuminatum | reverse complement strand
TCGGTGTGCGCGTAGGAGAATTGAGTTCAGCATAGTGACTGGTTAGTTCGGGCTCGCCATGGAGCATCTTATGAGCAAATTTTTGGGATGTCTTAAGGAAATAAAAATGCATCGTAGTGAATGTGAGTTGATAATTGTCCATTAAGGGTTCATTGAACGAACCATTCGGGGTTTTGGCCACGCTTAAGGTTGGATGTTTTCGCAATTAGGTTGGATTCCGGGAACGGGGTCCAACATTTAAGCTTTATCTTGTTTCTCTATATATCATGGGTTGTATGAGTTTGGACAGTATGCTTTCACTGGAAACTTGCTTGAGACTAGTGGGATGGAATGGAAAAACTTGATGATCATATAACTTAGATGTAAATTATGATGGTGATCATATTGTTAAGTGGTTATTGAGACTAATGGGATGGAATGGAAAAAACTTGATGATCATATAACTTGGATGTAAGTTATGTCAGTGATCATATTGTTAAGTGGTTATTAAGACTAGTGGGATGGAATGGAAAAACTTGATGATCATATAACTTGGATGTAATTTATGTTGGTGATCATGTTGTTAAGTGATTATCGGTACTTTACGTTGCTATTAAGTGGACCAAGTTTTGTCATCTGGAAAAGAAAAAGATCCTCTGTTCTTCTTACACAAACATAATAGTCATATGTTGTTCATTTTTCTTAACAATTCTTAGTTGAGGTGATTCTCCCCTTAGAGACAATACATTAATCATGCTTTTTGTTCTAATCATCGTCGGCCACTTCATCTCCTTGGCAAGCAACAACGATGGGATACTCTTGCTTCAATCCAATTTGTTCTTGATCGTCCTATAAATTTAGTTGAGAATAAACAATTTAATTTAGATGCTTTGTTGACTGAGAGGAATTTGTTACATGTTTTTGTATTGCCATAACATTTTGATGTTGAGTTGGTGCGAGAATTTTACAGCGATTTTGATAAGGGAGTTTTGGATGCGACAACTTTATGCTTTCATATAGTTTATGTGAGGAGGAGATTGACTAGGTTTGGTTCTGATTCATTGAATGCATTTTTGGGGTTTATGAATTTAATTATGGAGCAGACTTATGAGAATGGAATTAAAATGAGTAACAATATACTAGCATGTTTATTATTAACTAGTGGTAAATTATCATCTTGGCCTTCTGCTGCTGCTTATGATTCTTTTGATGTACTTACTGCTCATTTTTATGTCTCCTTATTTGCTGAGATTGATTGCTTTGAAAGCATTCTTTGTTTTGGCATCTTTTTATCCTAAGGGGGAGAAACTTGGATTATTGGATTATTGTTTTTTTGGCTATTTTCTGTCGCTTATGAACTTGACCTTTGTTATTGACTTTAATACTACTTGGAACTCATTATTATGTCAATTCAAGGGAAGTATTTAATTATCATATTAAGGGTGAGTTCTTATATGTGACAAATAAAGTCAAAAAGGGGGAGATTGTTAAGATATTCGTTAAGATATCTTATTAATTATTTTGGGCATTATTTGTAATTAGGCATATTTGGAATATCATTATGGTAAGAATTTACCTTGTGAGGGATTCTTGAAGATAAGATAGAGTGAAGAATAACATTTTAGAGAATATAGGATTTATTTGAAATAAATCACCATGTCTTATTAAAGATAATGTGTATTTTTTTTGGTGATTTTGGAGATATCTTTGGTAACCTATTTCGATGATTGTAGCTATAATTGGTAGCTGGATTTTTCATTGATCTGATCTATCTTTGGCAGCCGTGTTTTTCACCATTGTGTGTGTGAATTTCTAGACTATTCAAATATTGTTTTTGAGTGAAAAACGTCTAGCATATTGGTGTGGTTGCAACTGAATTTTTGCGAGGTTTCAGTGATGAAATCCTTGTTCGTTTGATAAATTTTGTGGCTGCTATGCGTGAGATGCTTCAGTAATTATTTTAAAGGTTCGCAGCAGAATTCTTGTTGGACAACTTCCCATGGTTTTGGGTTGATGAAGTTGCAAATTTAGGAGAGTGTTTTTATCTTAACAGTTTTCTTTGTTTATGTTACTTTAGATTTAATCACTTGAGTTCTTTTAATATCCTCTTTATTATCAATCATTGGTACAAAAATCCTCTATTAAGGTTAGTACGAGGTGGTCGTGTTATTAGGGGTGAAATACTTTCACGGAGTGTAAAGACAAGTGGATAGTGTTAAAGGGTAAGTGATGTTGGCTCATTAAAGCCTTGTGTAAAACTATTGTACTTCAGTAAAAGTGATTAAGCTAGCTAGGAGCTCCCAATGTAAGCCAGGTATGCTATAACTGCTTTACCAAATTTTGGTTGTTAATTTGTTCATTTAATTTTTAATTTTTTATTTACATTTTTAAAAAAAATTAACAGTTGTTAACACAGTTGCTCTATATTAAACAACCGACAAAAACAACTCAAAGCAACTGAGGCAGAACTTATACAATGCAAAACTACATCCTCCAGTACTTACACCTATCGTTTGGATTAAGTGGACAAAGATTTCAAGTGATTTATTATTTTTCAAAAAATATTTTGCAGTTTAAACTAAATTTAATTTTACATATTTATTCGATTTGATAACTAACATGTTATTGTATATATAGTCTGGATAACTGAAATATAATTTTGATATACGTTGACGATAAAATTGAACGCTCATGCAAGACTAAATTAAATTCCGATATATATTTTAAATTGAATGCAATTGTAAAATGCAATATTGATTAAAAAATATATATATTTTACGAAGTGTCATAATCTAGAGAAATTAAGATGTAAAAAGATCAGGAAAATAAGTTAATAACAAAACCATAGCTTACCTATATCATCCATTCCATATCATCCTCCATTATAAATACACAGCCATCTTTAGGCATCTATTCTTACACTATAGACAACAGAATCAGACTACCTTTCTCACTCTTTGTTCTTCCTATAACATAAAACAAAGTAAAACCTTCACTGAAATGGCACCATCACCTACTTCCCTAGTCTTCAAGGTGAACCGACGAGAACCGGAGCTAATCACTCCGGCTAAGGCCACCCCACATGAGTTCAAGGCCCTGTCGGACATTGATGACCAAGAGGGGCTCCGGTTCCAAATTCCAGTCATACAATTCTACCGTTATGACCCTTCCATGCAAGGAAAAGACCCTGTAAAGGTCATCCGCGAGGCACTTGCCAAAACATTGGTGTTTTACTATCCCTTTGCTGGTAGGCTCAGGGAAGGGCCTAACCGTAAGCTTATGGTGGAGTGCACTGGTGAAGGTATCATTTTTATCGAGGCAGACGCTGACGTGACCCTCCAGGAGTTCGGTGATGTTCTTCAACCTCCGTTCCCCGGCTTGGAGGAGCTTCTCTTCGACGTCCCTGGCTCTAGTGGAGTGCTCAACTGCCCTCTGCTGCTCATTCAGGTACTTGTACTATTTATTTCCTTAACTATCTATGAACCCCACCACTACGTCACATTTATATCTGTCGTCTTCTCAATGGGCCAATCTCTATTTTCAGTTTTCTGGATCTAAACCTATCTATAGTTTGGTGTGTGGGTCGAGAGGAGAACGTTCTTTTACGATTATTAATCTAATTTAAATATATATGAAACATAAGAGAAGTAAAAATAATATTTTAATAAAATACAACTTTAATATTGATTACATATGGAATTGATAAATAATATTATATTAAATTAGTAAGGACATTAATTTTTTTATTGCAAATTCTGACAGGTGACACGTCTCAAATGCGGTGGTTTCATCATCGCTCTACGCCTCAACCACACCATGTGCGATGCTCCGGGTCTTGTCCAATTCATGACGGCCGTAAGCGAGATGGCGCGTGGAGAGCAGGCACCATTTGTTCCGCCAGTATGGGAACGCCATGTGTTGCAGGCACGTAATCCACCGCGCGTGACTTGCAAGCATCCGGAGTACGAGGAAGTGGTCGACACAAAAGGAACTATTATTCCACTGGATGACATGGCCCATCGCTCGTTCTTCTTCGGCCCCACTGAAGTGGCTGCTCTGAGAAGCTTCGCGCCGCCAAGCCTTCGCCACTGCTCCAACTTCGAGTTGTTAACTGCATGTCTCTGGAAATGCCGCACTGCCGCCATCCGGCCAGACCCCGACGAAGTGATGCGCATGGTATGCATAGTCAACGCACGCCCCAGGTTTAACACACCATTACCAGAAGGATTCTACGGCAACGCCTTTGCATTTCCAGTGGCGGTGGCGACAGCTGGTAACATCTGTTGCAACCCAATAGGCTATGCATTGGAACTTGTGAGAAAAGCAAAGGCAGAGGTGACAGAGGAGTACATGCAGTCGCTAGCCGATCTTATGGTGATAAAGGGCAGACCCCACTTTACAGTGGTGAGGACCTATCTTGTGTCAGACGTGACACATGCAGGATTTGGAGATGTGGACTTCGGTTGGGGCAAGGCGGTGTACGGCGGACCAGCAAAGGGTGGTGTTGGGGCCATTCCCGGAGTTGCGAGTTTTTACATACCCTTCAAGAATAGAAAAGGAGAGAAAGGAATAGTGATGCCAATTTGCTTGCCATCTGATGCCATGGAACGTTTCGAGGCAGAGCTTGATAACATGCTCAAGGCCTCGCCCAACGATAAATCCGTGTTTATAGCATCTGCCTTGTGAGAGTATCCAATAAAAACGTACGCTTTTGCTTTTGCTTTCGCTGTAAAAATTTGTATGCCAATAAATATATCGTTTGCTATCCATATTTCAGAGGCCTCCCAAGTTTCTCAATCTTGAATGCTAAGCCCACTCGCTATCCTTATGTCATCGACAAATCGAAAGATCATGTACAGAAACAAATGTTGGATGCAGAGAAGACAGGCTCTAAATTTAACAGTCACATAATTATAATTATGCACTCTAATATAAGATTTCAGACTATCATCATAACAATGATAAAGAAGTGCACCTATAAAAAAACCCACGAAAACAAGTACTAGTCCTTATCTAACTTTCGCAAAAACATGGGAATGGAACTACAGTACTTTATTTTCTCATTCCGCCGCGTGTTCTCTCTTACCAAAGCCTCTCTCACCCTCCATAATTGCTGCATTCTTACACTAACCGTATCTGCCTTTGCATTAGCCACTTCATCATGCATGTCTTTGTCAACTAAACCAATTATGGCTATCCTAGGCCTTCCCCTATCTGTAGCATCAATCCATCAAAGAACCAAAGCGTCTCCCTTCCTACATTAAGAGAGTGCCAAAATAAGTAGGAAATACACCAATTACCTTATAGAAGGTAAATATGATTCTTACCTTACATTTCAGACAAAAATGATTTCGTATCATGGTTGCTTCCAACCTGTAACAACTCCACTTTAAAACCGGAACAAGTCAAAAAACTAGCTTCAGATTTCCTCATTTGACTGAGAAATCCCAAGTACTAAATATGATTCAACAACCAGTTTAAGGGGTAAAAATGACCTATTCTCTCCATTCCATCTGTACTCCCGTGTATATCATGTACATGTTAAGTTTGAAAAGAAATAAGCTCAAGCCATCCTTCTTCTACTCATCCAAAATACTAGTAATAGCTTCAGAAATAAGTTTAGCTAAATTCTCATCAGGAGCAGTGACAATAATCTTTGTTGAGTGAAATTCTATCTTTGCATTAGTTGGATCTTTGACTTGTACAACACCAGTACATTCCACCTCAGCATCACTCAACGGCTTATCTATAGATGCGTTAATGCCCATGTTCGACAACACAACAAGAAGCCTCTCCAGATCTGGCATAACCCCATTCACGAGTGACTTACTCTGCACTGTGCTTGCCAATTTGTTTTCCAAGAGCAACTGGTGTTTGCCTTGACTGACATATAGTTGACCTTCTAGCCTTGCGATATCTATGTCATCCTGTGTCGGCTTTTTCCACACAAACCGGGTAGCCAACTCTGCCTCAATCTCCATATCAAAGCTCTCTTTCATCCTCGGTACATCTAGGGTATCATTTTCAGTAAAATAGAGAACCGAAAAAGAATGTGAACTTGAACTTGAAAATTTGATCTTCTCCTTGAAATCCCCTGGAAACTGTTCAAAAAATACATATAAAGAATTGAAAGAATCCTCGCTCTCTCTCCTCTAATACTTTCTTTTCTGATTGGGGATAGATATGTCATTAATTTATGTGGAGTGTATTTGTGATTTTTTCTGCTGGGGTGTGGGGTTGGCATGGTTAAAATTAATGAGAGGGAGAGCAAAAGAAATATAATATAATGCAATTACCAGAAAAATTTTAGGCTGCAATATGTCCAGTAAATGACGAGTCTTTCGCAGCCTGTAAAGAATAGATCAAAACCAATGTAATAGTTAATTTCAAACCTTAAACATAATAACCACAAATAAGCAATTTCCTTAATTTGCCTTTCATTTTCCCTTAAGATATCTAGCAACCCAACATGGGAAAAGGAAAAGTTCAATTTTGTGGAAAAAAAAAAACTAAGCCAAGCTGAATGGATTTTAAAACGGAAGCACAAGTGTTTAAACAAGCATTGTCCCTACAATAGAAACAGAAGCCTAAAGAACTGAAATGCAACACATCCTACCTATTTGCACCAGGTAGAAACAAAGAAAGCAAGCAATATAGATATCCCAAATCTTCACAGAAGAAGTCTCTGAGTGACATTTAGACTTAGATACATGTGTTCTCACCTTATTCCAGATTGGAACGAGCACTCAAGAACCTTCATCTCCATTGGCTTGAAAGGCAAGAGAGACATCTCAGCACCTACACATTTCTTCAAATTAACACCTATTAAATCATAACTTAACCATTTGGCCTCATTAAATATATAGAAATCCATGAGTCTCTCTAATAGGGAACCTCAACTAAGCACCTCTAAAACAAGTAAAGAGTTTCTGTCACCATGCCAACGTTGAAGCAAATGGACAACAGGACCAAGACGCAAGCTCCAGTGAGAGGCAAATATGATACATGGCTCCTGCCAATTGGTTCTAAGCAAATATCGTGAGCTTGAGTTCTAACCAACAAAATTTTGTAAGAAAATCAAGAAGCATACTTATTGTAGAAGCATTTAATATAAACAACTGAGTATAGGAAGTCGACTTTCACAGATGAATTTTTGTCAAACTAGGTCAACGCGAACATATAACTAAAAGAGTATCACACATATTCAAATAACTTCAAATTAAGAATTCCAATTGGTATTAAGTTCACATCCATCACAAGGAGTACATGCCTTTCAACATACTTACACATGTAGAATTAAAAACTGAGAATGAAAGAGACTTCTTCCAAATCACTAGACGCAAATATCTAAAAAATTCCCCTTGAAGTGGAGATTTAGAAATATCTTCCACAAACGACTTAGTCTAGTTCTATCTACAAAAACATCAACATAAAAAGAGTCAAGTCAGGTATATCTTACAGCAGTTCAGTAGAATGAATACTAGGAAATAGATGAAGTTTTTTCTCCTTCAAGTGCTGGGCATATGAAAACAGCGACTGACACGAAAACAGCTGTCCTACCATCAAAAGGACAAACAAAAATGTGTTTCAATTTTAATGCACTACGGCTCCATTGAAAGGAACCAGAAATACGTAAAAGTGGGACCTTCTCTTGTCGTTGCTTGCATAACCATTCTGGTACGATGTTGGTGAATGCTAGAAGTTCAGACGCTATAGAAGAAATAACATAAACAGGGACCTAGAATCAGATGAAGAATTTGATTAGCCTCAGATTTAAGGAGGCAAGATCCTACTAGCCTCATGACTAAACTCTTGCTCAAAACTACGAAGAAATGCAAGATAAAATTTACCCTCATAGCAGAAGATTCAAGATATTCTGGTATCTGCTCCAATAGTTGAAGAGAAATTGAAGGTTGAACTAAAGCAACAAGAACTGAACCACCAGCTCTAACAGAATCCACAACACAAGAGCATACAAAAGCTAGCTTCTCTCTTTCCTCTAACAGTTCTTCACTGTTCAATAAACATTCATCTACACTTTTACAATCAACCGTGCTATCACTGCAATGTCAAATACAGAATGCAGAAAATCGGACAGTTTTCTAGAACAACTAACATACCATGAAACAGAAGCAGTAAATGGCGCACTGCCTATCGGCGCAATCAATCCGCAGAAATCACCCTATGGCCTTTACAATGAGAAGCTCTCAGGCACCGCATTCACTGCTCCTCGCCACGAAAACCAACAGACTTGGCTACAACGTATTCTCCCAGCCAGTGCACATGCTGCCTTCCAGCCTCGAGAAGCACGCACCTATGATACCAACCCAGGTATACATGGTAAGGAGAGATGGCACCAGATCCCCAATCAACTACGATGGGATCCATTTGATCTTGACGAATCTGTCGATTGGGTCCATAGTCTACGGCTAGTCGCAGGGGCTGGGGATCCAACCATGAAGAGTGGTCTTGGTATCTTCATCTTTGCAGCCGGTAAAGACATGGATCCGAAGGAAGCTTTCTACAGCGCGGATGGCGATTTCCTGATCGTGCTTCAACACGGTGTCCTGGACGTCCAAACAGAACTGGGGAAGCTGCTGGTGCGGCCGAATGAGATCTGTGTTATTCCAAGAGGCATCCGATACCGGGTTACTCTGCCGGAGGGTCCAGTCCGTGGATACATCCTCGAACTGTATCAAGGCCATTTCCATCTCCCAGAACTAGGACCGATTGGATCAAATGGTCTAGCAAATGCAAGAGACTTCCAGGCCCCAGTGGCTGCCTTCGATGAGGACACTGAAAGTGAACACACGCTTCTTGCGAAGTTCGCCGGCCATCTGTTTGCAGCAAAGCAGAATCACACTCCCTTCGATGTAGTAGCTTGGCATGGGAATTACTACCCTTACAAGTACGATCTTGGCCGCTTCAGCACAATTGGCAGCATTGCCTACGACCATCCCGACCCCAGTATCTTCACAGTGCTCACAGCGCAATCGGATCATCCAGGCACTGCTGTCGCTGACTTTGTCATTTTTCCGCCCAGATGGCTGGTCCAGGAAGATACATTCCGGCCGCCATGGTTCCATCGAAACACCATGTCTGAATTCATGGGTCTGATACAAGGCGAGTACGACGCAAAAATCGGCGGTGGTTTTCAGCCTGCCGGTGCGTCGCTACATAACGTCATGTCTGCCCATGGCCCCGATGCCTCAACACACGAAAAAGCAAGCAACGCAGACTTGAAACCTGCAAAGGTTGGGGAGGGTAATATGGCATTTATGTTTGAATCATGTTTCATGGTCGGCGTCACTGAGTGGGGTTTGAAGAAATGTGCCAAAGTACAGGAAGATTATAATGCCGAATCGTGGTAGCCACTGAAACCTCATTTCAAGCGTCCAACCCCCGCCAGTATCACTAATGGTCCAAGGAAGAGCGGGGAGGGCGATCAGGCCGACAAAGGGCAATTACCTCACTATGCTTCCTAAAAGGTCAGAAGACCATGACTATCAAACGGCAATTGAGTTGCTCATTACCTTGTACCACAATACTAGTTCAGGAGTCTGCGCACGTTGACGCGCATCCTCGAGTCCACACCTCCGAGAATAACACACCTTCTACATGGCCAGCCAACGCAGGCCTCTGGCCGATATTTCAGTTAATCAAAAGCCAAACACAGGACTCTTAAATGAGACTAAACAGCGGATTAATGGACGGTTTTCTGTAGGGTAAAATTGTGGGTCATTTGCTAGAGTTAATAAACTTTCAAAATCTACAGTAGCTACTCTCTGTTAACGAGTTTCTCAACGAGGTTCTATTAAGAACCTACCTCGTTCTGGCGGCCAAAGTGGACCTATTTACAGCTTCGAGAAGGACCAGAAGTTCAGCTCTCTAATAAGACCCTCTACCGGATTTTGAAAGCAGCACACCTTGTCCACTGGAGGTGTCGCAAACGACCGGAGCTCTCAGAGCCTAATGCAGCCATGCGTTATGAATGGGCTCTAGCCCACCGCAATACTTACTGGAGAGACTGGATATTCTCTGACGAGTGTTTAATTACTTGAGGCCAAGGAAGACACCGCCAGTGGGCTTTTGGTTATATAGACGAGAGGCAGACTCCCGAATGAATTGAAGGTTATCCAAAGGGGCTACAGGTTTCAGTAATGGTTTGGGGTTGCATATTCCTTAGTATTCAAGACACACAGCTTATGATAATGCATGCAGATCCTGGGGCTTCTCATGACGGTTGTTCTGCTTATGTCTATTAAGAGACTCTTAAAGAAGGACTACTTCCAATCTATGAAGGCTATACCTTTATGCAAGGCAACGCTCCTATCCCATCTGCACATAGGACTCTAAACTGGCTAATTGGACTTGGAGTGCAGGTGTCAGCGTGGTTTCCGAACAGCCCTGACCTCAATCTAATTAAACACGTCTGGTATCATCTTAAGTAGAAGGTAATTGAAACCCAACCCAGTTTAGAATCTGTTTAAGGGCAGGCTGCACGCGCACTACTTCTGACATCACTGCCAGCAGCGTGGCAGGCTATATACAGGAGTCTAACAATATTAATATTAGACTCGATGCCTCGAAGAATTGAAGCCGTTATTAATTGAGCGAGTAATCGTGTGTCAAAGGTATGGGGTCCTAATCGGACACCTACCCATACGCAGACTCCTGTCAAGGTACTGTATTACCTTCACGTAGGAAGGAATTGCTGGATCTTCAGATGCATCACGTCATTTAGCTCTTGCTTCATATGCGAACCAT
>JANKOD010000002.1:10334837-10345581 GCA_026284645.1 Erythroxylum acuminatum | reverse complement strand
GAAAAAGGCTCTTCAAGAGGAAAAACTACGTCTGGAAAGAAATAGAGCAGAAGCAGAGGTTTGTTGATTTATGGTTTGTAATTCATTTGCACTCTTGATGTACTTCATATTCTCTTTAATTTATGTAATCTACAAGAAGTTATGTTATTTGTCTCTATGTCTGTGGTTCTTCCTGCATGACTTGGGGCATAATGTAATATCCTTTCATTCAAGCATTGGAAGTTTTGTGGGCTTGTAAGTCACATTTATTATGAACAGATATTTTTCTTCGAGTCAATTCATGGAAACATCCAGGCCAATAACAGTTATTAAGAACAGTTTTACTAAGAAATATGTGACAAGTCTAGTGATAACTAAGTTCCTGAATATAGGCTAAAATGAGAGCTGAAGAAGCTAAAAGAGCTGCTTTAGAAGCATAAAGGAAAGCAGCCAAAGAAACTGCTGAAAAGGAAGCTATCGAAACCTCAAAGAAGGGAATCACCGTAGTCTCACTAGAGGAGGGTGTATCACACCAAGCAAGTGCCAATTCAGTTGTTTCTTATTCCTTTCCATTTTAGTAGTTTCCCCACGACTTGTGTGCCATTGAGCTTTTATGCAAATTTTGAATTTTTGGCTAATACTGTTGAGCACTATGGGAGTTGGTCTTTGCACATATCACATTTTTTGTTGCTTATTCTCAATGTTCGTATTTATTCTCTTGGTGGGTAGTTTTCTCTTTCTTTGTTTAAAGCTATTCTTCAAGTAAGTGTGAAATTTATAAATTATGTACTTTGAGATTCGTTCAGATATTGTCAATTTAGTATGTTGTAAGCGGGTTCATATTTCAAGTAAAATGATATGTTTGTAATTGGTTCTGGTACTGGCAAGAGGTTGAGGCTGAAAATGTAAATGCTGATATTTCATTTGTTCTTCTAATAATATGCCAAGTTAATTAGTTTAGATGTCTGGTAGGTAGATAACTTGCAATGCCTTTTATATCATCTGCGTCCAAGTGGATGGGTAGGGGAGGCATATATGTGCCAATCCTTATGTTCATTGGTACTATGGTTGAAGGACATGCATTAATTCTTGTCAGATGGATGTTTTGCCTGTGATAGATTTTTATCTTCTTCTGTTGCCTACTGTTCCTGTTTCAATTAGTTGGCTACGTACTTTGGTGTTTTGCTTGTTAAGCTATACTTTTTCTTCTTAATTTTCGTCAAGGCTTAGCGATGCCTTAATTATTGACTTCACATTCCAGAAAGTTGAGCAAGAGATGTTGGAGAAGCCTGCACGCATTTTGTAGGAATAAGCATCAGCTTCCCCATCACCTTATTTTGTAGATCTTATGCAGGAATTATGGAAATGGCTAGGCAGAGCTTGAATCACTAAATTTTTGTTTTGGTTAACTGTTAACAGCTTTGATGATTTTCTGGCTTGCTGTTTATTTATTTTCCAACAATCATGTTTATAAGACATTTGTTAAGCTTTACACATCTGATATCCACTTGCGCGTATCTAATTCTTTTTCTTTTGGTTTTTATATTTCGCAGACGATCAGGATTTCTAAGGAGCTCAGAACTGAAGATAGTCCTTTCACGAACTTGCGGCATATATTTGTCAACGTACATACAAATTGCGGGTTCAGATATGAGAACATATAGGTGACAAGAATTTATGTTTCATTATAAAAGCGTTCTTGTTTTAATATCATCAAATCCTAACAGACTGCATGTTATGCTGACCAGTGTTCAGGAGCACTGTGTTTGATGGACTGCTCACCAAGCAGTTGTGACAAGAAAACTCTGAAGAGGTGGTTCTTCATTGATAAAAGAGTCGGTTGAGGAGATATATTAGATTTGAAAACAAAAACCAACATTTACTCTGCATTTGTGAAGGCTCTCCGCTATTAACTTCTCTTTGTTCAGACATCAGTGAAGTGTTGAAATAAATCTGGATCCAATGGACCTTAAATCAAATCACACTGCTCCTGTTCTCACTGATCAGTCAACACTGGGTGTTCATAACAGTTTGTTGCCCTACTCACCCAGAGGAGCAGCTTTCTCATCAAACTTATTACTAACTATTCCAAGGAAGAAAACTGGAGTGCTTGATGATATTCGTTCCAGTAGTTGGCTGGATGCCATGAAGTCCTCGTCTCCTCCTCACAAGAAGATAAACAAGGACATTCATAATGAGCTTGCCTCAGCTGATGTAGATTTTGCTTATCGCACCTGGCTGGTAATCGTTCGTCCCAATGAGTCATTTCTTATTTTAACTTTAGTAAATAGTTCTCATGGTCAATTCTTATGGCCTTCGTTTCTTCCATCTTGCAGCTTAAGTATCCATCAGCTCGTACATCTTTTGAGCAAATCACAAACTTTGCTAAAGGAAAGAGAATTGCCCTATTCCTGGACTATGATGGTACACTTTCACCGATTGTAGATGACCCCGACTGTGCTTTCATGTCTAATGATGTAAGACATTATTTTTCAGATGCAAAGCCTTTTGAATTTTATGTTAAAAAATTGTTCCTTAATAACCATGTTTGCAACATGTTATCATCTGAGAATCTTCCTGCTTTTTTCCTAGATGCGTTTGGCTGTGAAAAATGTGTCCAAGTATTTTCCAACAGCAATAATTAGTGGGAGAAGCCGTGACAAGGTAATGCATAGGATTATTTTTTAAAACATTCGATCACAATAGAAACTGTTGGTGCCAACATTTAATTGTTTCATCTGATCACACTCCTATGTGGATTTGGCCATCTAGGTCTCCGAGTTTGTAGGACTAACAGAACTATACTATGCGGGTAGCCACGGGATGGACATTGTGGGACCTGTCAGAGAATCCACATATGTTGACCATCCAAATTCCATCAGGTCTACTGACAAGCAGGTAGCTTGTGATAAATCTTCTATGAGTTTTTCAATATCTTGTGATATATTTGCTAATTATTGTTTTACTTATTCTACAAATAGGGCAAGGAAGTTATTCTGTTCCAGCCTGCTAGTGAATTTTTACCAATGATTGAAGAGGTATGTAACTGTCTTCTTCAAAGCATTAAGATCAACCTATTCACTTTCTTCAGTCTATAGGCTTTGAGCATTTTTTTTGTTTACCTGAGCAGGTTTTTAGTTCCCTTGTTGAAAGTACAAAAGACATAGAAGGAGCTAAAGTTGAAAACAATAAGTTCTGCGTATCTGTACATTACCGTAATGTAGATGAAAAGGTAACACTTTTGTTTTTCTCTAGGTAGTAGCTCCACTAATTACTGACTGTAATAAGAATTGAATTTGAATTAAGGAATTGCCCTTTTCAGCTAAAAAATTTTCTCAGTTCTTTTCTTGAATCTATGTTTAGAGTTGGACAACAGTTGCACAGCGTGTCCATGATGTTATGAAACCGTACAAACGCCTGCGGTTGACTCATGGGAGGAAGGTAATTTTCTTAGATATCATAGCCACTCATCATGATCATATTTCTCAGGGTTTTTGCTTTACATGTTTTTGATTTGCCTAACTTCAGTTTTGTTGACAAAGTTCAGGTTTTAGAGGTCCGGCCTGTGATCAACTGGGACAAAGGGAAAGCTGTACTATTTTTACTAGAATCACTAGGTTAGTAGACTTTACCTTGAATTTTGCAAATAATATTGGTTGAGAGAAAATCATATCGTGCCATTAACATTTAAAAACTGTTTCAGGACTAAGCAATCGTAACGACGTGCTTCCAATTTATATTGGAGATGACAAGACAGATGAAGATGCTTTCAAGGCAAGAGCATATTTTTGTTTGTTGGAATAAGTTGTGTGTATTATGGTGTTACATGTTTATCTAATTGATTAACCGTGTGTCTGCTCAATAGGTTCTGAGAGAGAGGCAATGTGGTTATGGCTTCTTAGTGACATCTGCGCCTAAGGAAAGTAATGCATATTACTCCCTCAGGGACCCGTCAGAGGTACATACGTTCTCTTTTAGATGAAGCTCAAGTTCAATGAAGTACTTGGTGTTGGTTTTTCAACTTGAAAAGTTTTAGTTAGTATTTATTTATGTTACCTGATCATCATTTTCTCTTAGGTTATGGAGTTCCTCAAGTCTCTGGTAATGTGGAAGAAGTCAAGTGCCGTATAGCTGTTCACAGAGTAAAACAGCAGAGTACAATCTTGATATACCATACAGCAAGAAGGCATATATATCTATAGGAATTACACCAGCACCTTTAAGCATACTTGCACAGAATACCTTGATTCTCTGCTGAAAGTTTCTTGTCTTAATTGTAAATGTCTTCTAATTCTCATATTAAGATGGCCCCTCTTTTCCAAGTATGTTAATCATTCAATTTCCAGTTTTGGTATGTTAATGTCTTTCCGGATTTTACAGTATTTCAAATATTTGTTAATTCTTTTCCTTAATAGAGAAATGTTTCATTTTAACTCTTCTTTGGATCCCAAATTTCTGATATCACTGACCTGCTAATTAGCTACTAGTCAATGTCCGCCAAGTTGTCGTTGCCTGACTGTCCGAATGCCTCGCAGGACCGTTCAAATGTCTGGCAACTCTGCATCTCTGATGATTGAGATGGACTTGCTGACAAATTAGTAGTGTGAAACAGTAGTACAGACTCTAATTTTGGGGGCAGGGGATCCTCTGTCCCCCTTGCCCTGGCCCTGCTCTGACCTCTGGCTATCAGGGCCATCCACTTGTGTGGCTTGCCCTGGCCCCTGGCCATCAGGGCCATCCACTCATGTGTAAGAGCAGGGCCAGGGTAAGGGGCCAGAGGATGTGGCCCCAATTTTGGACCAATCTCTTTCTGGTTCCTGTCCTGTACCAATCCCATTATAAGACCAAAACACTGTAGAATATGAACAGACGATGAAAGGCCGTCGACTCTTGCTGGTTCAGTCCAAGTGGCCCTTGGAAGTAGTGGAAAACAAAACAAAGTTAACATGGTAGAGTATCAATCTACGAGTGGATGGCAAAAGCCTACGAGTATATTTTGTCAGTTTGAAGAGACATGACATACGTTCTTTGACCTACATTTAGCCTTGTTCTCGGATGGAATGGATATGCTTATAGATCAGGTTCAAGATAGGGAAGAATGGCTACTTATTTTCTAGACTTATATATTTATTGAAAGAGCCTTCCTTTATCTGCAAATTCAATGCTTTGGTTTATTTTATACCCAAAAGGTCATTTTGAAACAAACTGTTTATAATATAATATAAAATATTTTATATTACATCTTAAATATTAAAATTAAAAAACTTTTGATTTCGAAAATTTATAATAAAATGTAAAATAATAAACGACTTTATATTATATTATATTATGAATCATCCGTTCAAACAACATTTCCTTATAAACCCTTTTATTTCTTTTAAAAAATATTTTTCTAATATTACATTTATTTATGTTACATTTCTTATAAACCATTCTAATCATTAACGACGCAACAGAATCCCACTTTACTAGACACACCTCGTGATTTCCTAACGGTCAATTTCACTCGGCATCAACAACTACCACTCCTCAAAACGACACTCTAAACACATACAACTTTCAACGTACATTAATGAGCATTGCCCAAAGAGTGACCAAATCTGTGATAGATACAAGTACAACAGGTAGCAAATGTTGGCTCGGATTGGAAAGTTTATATCAACAGACTAGTAGTTGGTTCGAGTATGTGACCAAATCTGCGATAGATCCAACAGGTAGCACAGCACATGTTGGCTCGGATTGGAAAGGTTATATCAACAGACAAGTAGTTGATTTGAGTATGGAGTAGCTGAACTTTTAACCACGGGTCAAGCGAGGTGATTAGTCACTAGGTCCACCGATAGATATCCTAGTCTAAGACAAAATAAACGTAAGATAAATCAATCCAAATATAAGTTATTTTGTTAAATAAAAAGTAAATCAAATATAATTTAAAATTTTGATTATTTTAAATTAAAAAAGTGTAATTCATTTTCGTCTAATACCATAAAACCAATACAGTATTGGCCCAATCAAACATTAACTAAATCAATACTTTTCACATATAAACTGTGAATTTGTAGTAGATGCTTTTTCTGCAATAACGTGAGACATAAGTAACAGTAAAGCAGATTTACAGCATTAAATTCATTTACGTTAGCTGCCTAATTCTAGGAGTAGATAGTGGAGATTCTTTCTATTCTTGAAATTCAAATGTAAACCATTGTAATCTGTTTTGTGTTTAAATACACACAATCAATAGAAAATCAATACGGCTTTTACAATCTTTTATGGTATTAGAGCTAAAACCTCTAAAGAGTTTTTCTCCCAAATCACCTGTCCTCTACCTACTCAATGGCTCGCCCAACTACTTTCCTTAACTCTGACAATACAACCATCACCACCATTGTTCAATTTAATCCAGCCACGCAACTTCCGATCAAGCTTATTGGCTCCCAAAACTTTGCCACATGGAAAGCACAAATCTCCATGTTGATGAATGGCCACGACTTATTCGGTCATCTCGATGGCTCCTTCCCAGTCCCAAGCAAAACTATTACCGAAAACAACACCACCTTACCCAACCCTGCGTATAATACATGGTTTAGACAGGATCAATTGATCCAAAATGCACTCATGGCTTCCGTTGATCCCACCCTTGCTTCCTCAGTTGCTAATGCCCCCTCTGCTCACTCTGCTTGGAGCACTTTACACACGACTTTTGCCAATAAATCACAGACGCGAATCTTCAGTCTTCGTGATCAGTTAGCTCGCCATCACAAAGACTCGCAACCCGTGGCCACGTATCTTCGCGAAATCCGCTCACTGGCTGATGAATTAGCTACTGCTGGTGCACCTATATCGAATGATGAAATGATTGTCAAGATTCTCAGTGGTCTTGGCACTGAGTTCCGAGAAATCTCGGCTGCTATTCGGTCTCGAGACTCAACTATCACCTATGAAGAGCTATATGAGAAGCTTGTGGATCACGAGCTCTTCTTGAAGCACGAGGAAGCCCGCAAGCCCTTTGCTCAGCCCATTACAGCCGCCGTTGCTCAACAACAGCCCTCAAGAAACAATCGTAATGGCTATTACAACAATCAGTATAGGCGCTATGGTAACAATCAAGCGTCCAACAATCAGCAGTGGCGTAACCAACCAGTGAAGCCACGGAGAAATAATATGCAGCAGCCTTCAAACAATGACTCGAACCTTCGATGTCAACTGTGTGAAAGGTTTGGACACTCGGCTCGTGTGTGCCGCAGTCAATCGCATAATCATATGCAAGCTCGGGCTTACTATGCCGGCTACTCTCAGCAGCAAGATCCTTGGATAATCGACACTGGAGCAACCCATCATATTGTCTCGGACGCTCAACATCTTACAACCATACAGGACTACAATGGCTCGGAAGACATCGCTATGGGAAATGGTGACACAATACCGATTTCCCACACTGGTAACATTAGTTTGAAAGCATCTAATTGTCAGTTTACCTTAAACAATGCCTTATGCTCTCCGTCAGTTACAAACAATCTTATTTCAGTTTCACAATTCTGTCGAGATAATAATAAGTCCATTGAATTTTTCCCTTTTTCCTATGTTGTGAAGGATCTGGTGACGGGGGCGCCGCTGGTTCGAGGAGAAAGTAGTGGACGGCTCTATCAATGGCCACCGACCAATTTCAATGATTTACCAAGCTGTCATGTGGCTGTATCAAGTGACCTGTGGCATCGGAGGTTGGGTCATCCCAATCACCAAGTTTTAAATCAAGTTTTCAATCAATTTTCCATTCCTAAAAGTAATTCCAAAATTTCTGTTTGCAACTCATGCATTTCGAATAAAATGCACAGGTTACCCTTTTCTACAAACACTTTGCGAACTCAATTTCCCTTGCAAGTAGTATATAGTGATCTTTGGGGTCCGTCTCCGGTTTTGTCGATTGATAAAAAGCGTTACTATGTTTTATTTGTCGATCACTTCTCTAAGTATATGTGGCTCTACACTCTCAAAACAAAGGATGAAGTTTTAAAAAATTTTCAACAACTGCATCCCATACTTGAGCGTCGATTTCAAACAAAAATTTTGACACTGTATACCGATGGTGGTGGTGAATATCAAAGCCTTGATGCATACTTAAATCAAACTGGTATTGAACATCTTGTTTCCCCCCCTTACACGCCACAAAGAGTAGCCGTAGTTGAACGAAGACACCGACATATCATAGAAACGGCCAAAACTATCATGCATCAAGCATCCATGTCTTCTCAATTTTGGTCCTTTGCTTGTCAACAAGCTGCATATCTTATAAATAGGTTACCCACTCCAATCTTAGAAAACCAAAGTCCGTATGAGGTACTTTTCAAAGAAAAACCCAACCTTGAATCCATTAAAACATTTGGATGTCTTTGTTACCCATGGTTGAAACCGTATGCCCAAAACAAGCTTGATCCCAAATCAAAACCCTGCTTATACTTAGGCTTCTCTACAAAGTATCACTCGCATCAATGTTTTGATTTCACAACCTCCAAAATTTATATAAGTCGGGATGTAGTCTTTTATGAAAAAGAATTTCCGAGTGCAAATCCACAATTTCGGTACAAAGGAAATTTGTCATGGGAAAATCTCGAATCTGGACTTTTGGAAACAAATGATCACATTTTACAGCCTTGCTTTGACTTACCAAACAATTTGCAGGTACAGTTGCCCACTACTTCTTCTCCAGCGTCGTCCGTTGATACAGGTACACTTCTTGATTCCCTTGCTCCCACCAATTTGCAGCAACACAGTGAACCTGAGCTGCCCTTGCCCTCAAATCCCAGCCTCACTCAACCATATTTTCACACTTACCATCGTCGCAGTAGCTCCTTACCAACAGCGTCTTCCCAGAATGCATCTGATTCCCATCTCATACAACTTGGCCAGCCCACCCAACAGCAATCAGTCATAACCGAACCTCACCAAACCACACAGATACAGCCTGACATAAACCATGACCAACCTCGACAAGCCACAACCAATCCAGAACCGCCGAAACCAACCCACCACATGGTAACACGGTCCCAGACAAACAGCCTAAAACCGAGGCAATTCCATGTCACTACATCCCCGACATATGAACCAAGAACATACAAACAGGCCCAAAAACATACCCACTGGCAGCTTGCAATGCAAGCCGAATATGATGCTTTAATACGAAATCAAACGTGGAGCCTTGTCCCATACGATGCTTCCAAGAATATTGTGGACTGTAAATGGTTATTTCGTGTCAAATTTCATGCTGATGGTTCAATTGACAGGTATAAGGCACGGTTGGTCGCGAAAGGGTTTACTCAGCGCCCTGGCATTGATTATCATTCGACCTTTAGCCCGGTGGTGAAACCAGTTACAGTCCGATTAGTCCTTACCATTGCCACGTCTCTCTCATGGCCAATACATCAACTAGATGTGAACAATGCCTTTTTGCAAGGCAATCTCGATGAGGAGGTGTACATGCGGCAACCACCTGGCTTCGAATCAAAATTGAACCCATCTTATGTGTGCAAATTGAACAAGGCAATCTATGGGCTGAAACAAGCGCCTCGAGCTTGGTATACTGCTATCAAGAATTATCTGGTGGACTATGGATTTGTGACAGCCAAGTCCGACTCATCCCTCTTTATCTTCAACAAGTCGGGATTCATTGCTTATGTGCTTGTCTATGTTGATGATATTATTGTCACAGGGAATACCATTCAAGGGGTCCAACGTATCATTGCTGCGCTTTCAACTCGTTTTTCTCTTAAGGATCTTGGCACACTTCACTACTTCTTGGGCATCGAAGTCTCATATGATTCAACTGGTATGTACTTATCTCAGCAAAAGTATGTTCTGGACTTGCTTGAGGATATGAATATGCTTGATTGTAAAGGTGTGTCTACCCCCATGAGCCCGACAACTGATTTTACTCCTGGCTCTCCAACTGACACCGTCGATGCTTCATTATATCGTCGAGTAATTGGAAAGCTTCATTATTTGTCGTTTACGCGACCGGATATTGCCTTTGCAGTCAGCAAATTATCGCAATTCATGCACAGCCCAAGTGAAAGTCACTGGCGTGCAGCCAAACGGGTCTTACGCTATCTCCAACAGTCTTCGACAGTGGGAATACGTATTCCACGAGAGCAAAATCAGCAATTACTTTCATACTCTGACTCGGATTGGGCTGGGGACCCTCTTGACCGCACCTCAACAACGGGATATGTTGTATATTTTGGCAGCACCCCCATTTCTTGGTCCTCTAAGAAGCAGCGTGCGGTGTCTCGCTCATCTACAGAAGCAGAGTATAGGGCTGTGGCAGCTGCTGTATCTGAAACTAACTGGATTCAAAACTTGCTGCTTGAACTTCGCTTCCCACTATCGACAGTTCCCACGGTTCTTTGCGACAATGTGAGTACAACTTATATTTGTGCAAATCCAGTTTTTCACAGTCGGATGAAACATGTTGCAATTGATTTCCATTTCGTACGTGAACAAGTTCAAAATGGTACTATCAAAGTTCATCATTTACATTCAGCAGATCAAGTTGCGGATATTCTCACAAAACCTCTACCACGGGCCACTTATCTGCGCAATCTATCAAAATTGGGTCTTGTTGATCATATCCCCAACTTGAGGGGGCGTAATAGTAAAGCAGATTTACAGCAGTGTTGACTTGGTAATAAATTCTGTACGTTAGCTGCCTAATTCTAGGAGTAGATAGTGGAGATTCTTTCTATTCTTGAAATTCAAATGTAAACCATTGTAA
>JANKOD010000002.1:10290029-10314440 GCA_026284645.1 Erythroxylum acuminatum | reverse complement strand
TATGTATGAATTTTATTATTTAATACATCAAAAATATTTATAATTATGGTATGACACAGATTCAATATATTGTAGTTATATACTAAAAATATTAATTTGATGTGACTCTTTATGTTCAAAAACTTAATATTATCGTATTTGTACATGTAAACTAATATTATAAAATTAAAAAGTTTAATTAATCCCTTTATTATATTTTTCCAAACCTCACGATATAATTGTACGATAAAAAAAACTAACTTTAAAAACACACAGAGTAAAAATAGAGAGTAAAGTGGAGTATAATACTATCATTAGGTAAATAGCTAACTCTAAAAACTATCTTATGAAACATTTAGAAATCAGCTTATTGAGGTCTAATAAATTAACTAATAAGTCATTTATTAAACACATTAATAATTTTTTAAAATAGTCAAAAAAAAAATTAAATAAGTTAAAAACAGCTGATACACTGAGGGTGAAACACCTCCTAGCTCTAGTTCTATCTACGAAAACACCCACATAAAAGAGTCAAGTCAGGCATAATGAATACTAGGAAATAGATGCAGTTTTTTCTCCTTCAAGTGCTGAGCATGTGAAAACAAAGTCTGACACGAAAACAGCTGTCCTAACATTGAAAGGACAAACAAAAATGTGTTTCAATTTTAACGCACTACAGCTCCGTTGAAAAGAACCAGAAATATGTAAAAGTGGACCTTCTTTTGCCGTTGCTTGCATTCTGGTACGATAGAAGTTCAGACGCTGTAAAAGAAATAACATAAACAGGGACCTAGAACCAGATGAAGAATTTGATTAGCCTCAGATTTAAGGAGGCAAGATCCTATTAGCCTCATGACTAAACTCTTGTTCAAATCTACGAAGATATGCAAGATAAAATTTACCTTCATAGTAGAACACCAGTAAATGCCTTAATGTCCGAGGAATCAAAATAAGCTGTGGTTTGATGCTTTACTGCTTGACTGTCTTACTAACCATTTCGCCTTTAATAGGAGAGACTTGGTGGCAACAACCATAATGAAATATTATTTAACCGTGGAAATGTCATGTCAGGTGCTCCCTCACTCTCACAAATGAGAGCGTTGGATTCCAATCCGAAAGCAGTACTAAAGTTTTTTAAAGGAGTATTAAAGTTTTTCAAAGGAGTATTTTGACGTAGGTATGCTTTTAGCTTGTATCTAAGTTAAGGATTCTATTCAATTGCTCCAGAGCTACTACTCTACTTAGCGTATCTTCCTCCCTGCCCTCTGTGCTCGGTTCTACAATCAATTCCAGATCTATTCATTTGAGGGAGGTCCAATTCCACGGTCTTCAATATATTATTTATATATACTGGAATAGAATGAACTTTTTTATTTTGGTACTGTAATTTTGAGGATGAACAGTTAAATGTTCATCAAAATAGACTCGAACCATATAAAATGCTGTTAACCCTGCTGTATGAAAGACTAAAGAATAGCTATAAATACGCTACGAACCAAGGTCGGTGTAGTCTTTCGTATAAGATGAACTTTGCTGATAAAAAGAATGAAGACTGTTTTATGGATGTCTATGAATGGAAGGTTTGGGGGGTTCAAAAATGTCCATTGATTTAGACTCCTTCCTCCTTCCTAACTATGAAAAAGATCGAGAGGAGCGAAGTTTGAGGAAAAGATAAGAGTCTCCTTTGAAGATACTCGTACGACGAGTAGAGAGAACGAGCTAGTGGAATACAAGTAATAAGTGAACGGAGCGTGCAAGCAAACTAGATCCCGATTCAAGATAAATTTACGAGGAAGTGGGATCTCTTTAGGATCTACTCCGGCATTTAGAAATAGATTAATCGACAAAGATACATGTACAAAGCGCTATGGGAATCCCCCAACTCGTTCTGTTTCTCATAGCACCTTCACATTTTTTTTTCTGAGGCCTCATGGACAAATTTGTTGGGCCACTTTCAACTGGCTCATTAAGGCTCGCTTCCCATAGACGTCAGAGTAAAATCTACCCCCTCCCCTTTCCGTTCTTCCTTCCCCCCCTCACTCACTGGGGTGGACGAACGGAGGGGTGAAGCTCTTCTTTAAAGAACCTGTCCGTACCTTGATAGAAGAAGATTCAAGATAATCTGGTATCTGCTCCAATAGTTGAAGAAAATTTGAAGGCTGATAAAGCAACAAGAACTGAACCACCAGCTCTAACAGAATCCACAACACAAGAACATACAAAAGCTAGTTTATCTCTTTCCTCTAACAGTTATTCACTGTTCAATAAACATTCATCTACATTTTTGCAATCAACTGTGCTATCACTGCAATGTCAAATACAGAAGGCAGAACATCAGACAGTTTCCTAAAACAACCAACTTGATATGAAACAGAAGCAATACCAAAAGTGTGAAATTGCCACCAGAACCCAGAAAACAATAGTCAGTGATGTTACTTGAGAGTTGACAAAGGATCCATAGTTGCAGCATTGTATTTATTGCCATGTTCGACATCTTCCATGTTTTCATTGGCTGAGAAATCTGTGTACAATATCAGGTCCTTTCCTTGCAGAGAATGATAATTGAACTCCTTTGCAACATTGGAGGCAAACATTGAGGTTGAAACAGATGCAATATCTGCATCTGCACTGTCAATAGTCCAATTACACGAGCCAATTTCTAAGCCAGAGCTGAATGCCTTTAAGATTAATGCCCCATTGTAACAGGTTTCTTCTGCATATTTGACCATTTCAACCTTTTGTATGCAAACTTGCACATCTTCTGAGCTGTAAAAAATTCCCATCTACAATGTTACTAACATAAGCAAATGCTATTAATTGAACAAAGCATACATTAAGTAGATGAAACTAATCATTCAGACACCAGTATAAGATAACACCAAGCACATGTCAATCTGAGATTGCTAACATGACAACAAATAGAGTTGTTATTTACTGTTATTTAGATCATAACTATTGTTTGTAAACCCCTGTTCGTATCCAATCTACTGAAGGTGACAGCATAGATGGCAAAACCCCTAATGGATCATGATTCAAATTCAAGAGAGGGAGAGGATGCGGGACCCCAGTAGACACGGGGAAGTGAGTTTCCATGAACTTTAAAACAGCAGCATAAACATCTAAGAGGCAGTTATGACTTTCTAATTGCCATATGATGTTGCACTTGTTTCCTTTATCAAAAATACAAAAAAATTATACTTATTTCCAAGTTAAATTATCTTGTCCATGAGCTTGTCAAAATAAGAACATGTTAGAAACATAAAAACTATTCTCATGTACCCATGCATCAGAAAAATCTGTATTAAATCTCAACTAAAAGATATTAACCATAAGGCTCTTCAAGATAGCCCCCGCAGCCCGAATACCTGTACAATGGCCTCCATCCACCCACCTCCAATCCATCTTTGCCAAAAGCTATCTCCTTCAGAGGTGATGGAAGCAATTCAAGCTCTTCCCACTTCAACCATTGAGGAAAATTGGATTCTAATCCGTAAATGTGCACAAATTCCGAATGCATTGAGACAAGATCCTTCATCATAAGTTGACCAAGACTTGCTGTTGCTTCAGTTGCATATATCTGAACCAGCCAAACACAAAAGTTTAGTCATATAGTAAGATTGGGATACAAGATAAGTTTTAAACATTAATATTTGACGAATTATTTGAAAGCAAAAGAAAAAGTTAGACTATATTGGTTACCTTTGCAGAAAACCCCTTGTTTCGAGTCAAAAATGGCAAGCCAAGCATGCCCGTCATGCTTGAAATGAGCACAATGTCAATAGAAGAAGGATCCCATAGATGCAAGTTCGTCACAGTCTTGTACCAAGGCTCTGCACGGATAAAATTTCCCCTATCAAGAGGCTGTTCAATTTTCTGCCTCTTGTGAATCTCGAATTCCATATCCATGGACGAATAACGAGAACTTTCATTGACAAATTGCGGATGAAACTGAGTAGTAAGAGGCGAAAAGATTGTGAGGGCTGAAAGGTCCAACGGGCAATCGAGCAATATCCTAAACCCACTCACATCAAGAATGTAAGATGGTGGAAAATAATATCCGCTACCTTTGTTCAAACAAGTCTGCACAAGCATTACGATTGATAAACCCTTAAATAAGACAAGCTAGATATTGGCTGAATGCAAAAGAGTTATAAAGAGACTTACAAACTTCATTGATACCAATAGATGCTGGAAATGCCTTGCACCAATTGAATTCTTACAAGAGTGTTTCATGAACCTACAAAGGTCACAGATACACACTATAAACTACCATCTGCCTATATGATAAGAAAATGAACCAATTTCAATGTAATCAGCGCATCTGACAAAAAAAAAAAACAGATGACATTTAGAAACAAGGGAGACAAAACAAAGTTTATATATTTACATGGAATAGAACTGAGTAACACCACTATTAAAAAGGAAACTAATCGAGTGAAACAATCAACTGTCACGTTCTCTACATGATAGATCTAATCAAAATTTTCCATTCAATCGAGCGCAAAAATAAAAACCATGAAAGGGTAGACTTTGTACGCAAACTGGCAAGTGAGATTGTTGATTTTGAGATTTCATCATAAATAGTAACAGATAGTATTGAAAGAAGAGCTTTTTTACGGGTATTAATAGTTTGCAATTCCAGTCGCATTGAAAGAAGAGCTTTTTTACAGGTTTTAATAGTTTGCAATTCCAGCCACATCAAAAGAAGAGCCTTTTAAGGATTATTAATAGTGTGCCATTCCAATCATATATGACACTGTGATTGGAATGGCAAAGACTTCGAATAGGCAGTGAAGATGCTACCAGTGAACACCATTTGAGAAAACCAAAGGGGCAAGTGATGGAGTTAATAGTAGTACAATATCTTCATTTCAGTGATAATTCTTCAGCTAATAAAATAGTTTCAGTTTCAAGAATGTCTGGTGTATTTATGTTTGTGTGTGAGATAGTGAAGTAAATATAACCCAAAGCAGAGTTGGAGAAGCAAAACTAAACCAGATTTATCAAATTAAACCAATGTAAATAATACCATTATTTACTGAAATCAAACACAATAAGTAAAAACTAGAGAATCTGAAGAACGTTTAACTGAATTGGAGGAGATTCTTTGATTGCTTGGAGGGGAAAAGTCTGATCCAAAGTTGTGAATACCATACCGGAACTCGTAACAATTTTGGTATTGGTACGGTACAATATCGATATCAATCAATTCCGAATACCATTTTAAAATTTTTTTTTGAAATGACAAAATAGTCCCTTAAATAACTGAATGAGTTGTACATAGAGAAGACGGGCAGATTCAGCATGAGAATATGAAACGAATTTTGCTTACAGAACTCCTTCCATCGATGCAAACTAAAACTCAAACTTCAATAGAACTCCAGGAAAGACCAAAAAAAAAAAAAAATCCTTCCATAGATGCAAACTAAAACTCAAACTTCAAGAGAACTCCAAGATAGACACATAAAACTCCTTCTATGGATGCAAACTAAAACTCAAAACTTCAATAGAACTCCAGTAAAGAAGCATAGTTTTATAAACATAATCAGAAACTAAGACGGACGATTTGCATTTTGAAAATACTTAGTTAATGAACAAAATTGCAGACAATTAGCAAAGGCGAGAATTTCATTAAAAAGGCAAATTTGATCAGGAAAAAATTGCATACAATGATACATAAAGCTTTGGAATCATGTTTTTTGCACTTAAAAGAACTCATCTTTGTATAAACTCATCTCTGAATCATCTTTGGTTGAGAACCAATGTACAAGAAAGCTATAAATGAGTATACCGTGAATCACGTGTAATTTGCAACGGAGGAGGAGGGGCAACTGGCGATGCATCGTGGCGGTGACAGCCCGACGCGAAACAGATGGAGGACTGACGGCGGTGACTGGCCAAAAAACATTGGGAAAAACAATGATGGCGACTGGCGAGGCTTGACGGCGGTATCTTCGACGATGGAGGACTCACAGTTTCGTGGCGGTGATGGCGGCCGGTGACAGCTTCGATTGATTCGTGAGAGGCTTAAATCGTGCGGGGGGAGGGAGAATTATATATTTTTGTTTCCAGTTTAATCTCCTAATTTTTTTAATTTATATTTTTACCTTATAATATAATCCGATTTGGATTTTGATATCTTCTCGTATAATAATCTCAGAGTTAATTATATTCATTCTTTTTTTTTTACTATATTAATTTTTATTCTGAATGTCAAAAAAAAATTTATTCTTGTTATTATTACTCAATTTGAACCAAGCGATTCTCTAATAATATTTTTTTTTGTTGTTGTTGTTTTAGTATAAACGGATAAGACCAATATCATGACTACCATACCTATCGAAGTTGGTTGTATAGTTATTTTATTTTATTTTTTAAAATTATAAATTAATTTTTAATATATTATATTATATAACTTTTAATTTATTTCAATAATGACTAAAAATTATAATAATATAAATTTGATATAACAAATATCTTTTTTATTTTTATTAATATTACTTTTCATATATTTATCATATAAACAACAACATCAACAATACCCAGTATGAATATCACTGCTTTCCGAGTTCTAGAGAGATTTAATAGTATGCAACGTTACCTTTAACTAATTGAGAGATTGTTTTTAAATAGCTCAAAAAAAATATTTATCATATAATTAATAACTACAATTAATAATACATAGAACTTAAAATGTAATAACTGATTACACCGAGAGATGACAGGGTAAAAATAATAAAAGTTTATAAACATAAAAAAGTGTTGTACTGAAAAAATAACAATGTAAAAGTGAAATTTGAAACAAAAATATTTATAACTAAAAATTCTATATTTATATTGCATGTGTAAGTGAAATTTATAGAAAAGAGGGAAAACATGAAAAACTTGAAATTTAATTAGACACGTATCAACTCAAATTTATTGGCCTAAATTTTTATTTAGTACAAATTTTTTATTATTAAAGGAAGTTTCTTCGTCACTATCATTAAAACTTATTGCACCACATGACATATTAATAATTTATCTCTCAAAATTGTCTTCTAAGTCACTCTCGTATATAAAACTTAGTTATTCAAAAATTCAATTCCCCAATTGATCAATATAATCGAGACAAATTAGATATATAAAATACTTCTTCTATTAAAAGATTTAGTAAATAAATAAAATTAAATAATTATGAAATTGTGAAAAAATTTATATTCAACTTAATAATGATAATAACATACTTGTTTAAGTTGTATCGAACAAATATCAAATTATTTGATATTTTATGTTATAATCTATTTCTTTAAAAAATTGATAAATTCAAATAAATTTCAATTCATTTTATACCTAATTGCACTAATACATTTTCAAAGAATTCAAACTGAAAAGAAAATATCGTTTTTGGTCTCACCAAATAATCGTAAGATAACAAAAATAATCATATAAACAAAATAAAACTATGGTTAACTTTAAACAAACAACCAAAGTGATGAAATATGTATATAGATTAAGTTCGTCTTTTTTATGTACTACAATATGCATCCCAAAATCACTGCATGCATCCTCATATGCCTTCATTTGTGTTTTAAATAGATCTTGGATCATCTTATGTGGAATAATCACGTGATAGTTAATAGCATTCACCAGTTAATTTCAACTTTTTTTTTTGTAAAACTTAGTCTAAAATAAACATTATAATTCAAAAATACCCCAACAGTAAACAATTAGATTAAATTATCTTTCTTATCTTTCATTGATAACTATAAGATAAGATGTAGATAAGAAAAGTTTATTTTTCATATTAGCCTTGATTTTTTCCTTCTTCCCCCATACGGCATCATAAAAATAACATATTATTGTATTCGTATCACTATCAGCCAAATGAAGTACTCTTATTAAAGGATCACAAACTCAAATGACGAATTGAAATTAGGACCAACATTCGTAACCTTCAAGTATAATTTTAGAAACCTTCATTCCAACATTAAACTTGACATTTTGATATGCAACTCACTTATCCCTTATAAACATTTGTCTTGACTTTTTCCTGATTTGAGCAAAAATCGAAATGATAAGAAATTAGTTGTGAATCTTGTAATGGCAGGATGCCACAAATTTCTACAATTAGTGAAATCATTTCTTATCAAATTTAGGACACATGCACGATTATAGATGAACTTAGCCACTTTTCTTGCTTTTTTATAGTTTCATCAATAATAGTAAAATATCTAGCTTCTTATACATTTTTCAAAATCAAGTCACAGAGATGAGAAAAGACGCGACAGTAAGAAGAGAAGAGGCGAGCGACGCACGGAGAAGAGGAGGCGGCACAGAGATGAAAGAAGAGTGAAGAACAGTCCGGGGGTTGGGGATTTTAGGGTTAAATTTAAAAATTTTGCAATTTGGTCCTTGAAATTTTGGAAATTTACGGTACCAGTCGGTACCAAACGAAAACCAACGATACCAACCAGTATTTTAGGCCGGTACCGATGGTGGCCCGTACCGTACCATCCGAAACGGTACGGTATTCCAAACGATGGATGGATCTCATGATTGCAAATCCCTTAACCAAAGACCTATGTCCAAAGATCTTCAAGGAACATTTTCAAAGAATGGGTCATGGTTATACTAATGATTGTCTCTAATGATGTTTCAATATTTTTCAGCTTAATAAGGGTTTCAAAATGGTAATTATCTTGTTTGTTATGATTATGTACACCTAACTATTATTAAATAAGAAATAAAAGTATCTATTAGACACTAATGTAGACATTTATGATATTTATATATCAATTATGTTATTTGACATGATAAATTATTAGTGTTGTGGGATATGAAAGGAAGTACGTGATATTGAAGTGTATAACTGCCATTAACATAAAGTCATGTCAAATGAGAGAATGCTTCAAGTTCTCTGCAACATAAAATTAAGAATTTTTTTTTAACAAAGATCACGGTAAAATTTTTTAATCTTTACGAGAGTGACATTTTTTGTATCAATATACAATATTATGTTCTAATTGTTTGTGACAATTATTTATTTAAGATCTTAAAATTATAAATGTTAATTTTAATTTTATATCATAAAAATATGTTTTTATACATATAACCAACTTCGGATTTAGAAAAAGAAAAAAGCAAATGTACAGGAAAGAACCACAAACATGATATTCAGACATGACAGGATTTAACCATAAATGGTCAAATAATACGTGCCTGCGCCTTGAGGAGCTGCAAGATCCTAATCTTGTTCACACATACATCAACAACATGAAGATTAGATATTATCAAATTGGTCAAATTGAATTTTACGGCATATGCATATTTCTGATTTACATTGATTTGGATAGAAACGGAAGGGTGCCTGAAATTCCTGTATTTACAAACATGGATAAGGAGTCCGTATATATTTTCTTTTGGTTTCTTCGGCCAACAAAAATCAATAGCCTGCTGTACAAAAATGGATATACAAGTACCATATCATAAAATTGTCGTCTCAAATCAATGGTTAATAGGAAAAATGCACCTCCTTGACCTGCTCAGATCATGTCAGCTAATTGATGGTAGCATAGGGTCCATGCCGAGTCCAGATCCCCCAAAACCACCAGGCTCAGCATGTTTCACCCTACCAAAATAACGAATGTGACGCAAGAGCCTTGCTAGATAAGTATTATGGCATATTGTTGAGCTATCACAGACAACTGCAACATGTTTCCGCGCCCTGGTTATGGCAACATTCATTCGCCGACTGTCGCCAAGGAATCCAACAGCTCCTAAAGTGTTTGAGCGTACCTAGCATGCAAAATCACAACATTTGACATGTTTTGTAAGTGGTCCACGGAAAAGACTTGCAAGAACACCAGTCTGCTGCAGAGATTGCAAATTATTGACTGTGGATTAAGTGAACTTATGTTTCACCATATTATACAGATTCCTGATATGTCAGGTTTGCGGTGGAGAATTTAATACCATTGATATAATGACAGCATCAGCCTCACGGCCTTGAAAACTGTCAATAGTTGCAACTTCGACGCCATCAGTCTCTGGAAGTTCATCAAGCCTCTCCCTCAAGAGTTGTACTTGAGCAACATAAGGTGATTGCACAGCAATTGCTTTTGCTCCAACACCTAAAAAGTTGATTCAGCAAATGAAGGAACATATCAATCTCAGCCCAAAATATAGACTACAAAGTGGCAACTACCAATTTCATATCATGCGCAAGGATACTAGGGAATGTAGAAAGGAGTCATTCGTCACTATATAAGCATAAAGGCATCTAGAACTAGAGAAAAATATAAACTATGCAAGCAATCCAGGATGATAACTGTAACACTGTCAGAATCTTGTTGATTTGATCAAAACTACCAGCTCAACATGAAAGAAATTTTGGTAATAGAACATTGCACAAATCAATTCCTCATCTTAAGAAAAAAGGGACAAGGTCTCGAAGACATCAGTGTGCTGTTTAAGTGAGTTCTCACTAAACTTACCAGCCATCATATTTCAAATGAAACTAAAACATGAAAGTCTTCTTTTCCATATTCTTATAATTATTACCGGTTTGTCCTAGCAAAGAATCAGCCTCTTCCTAACATACAGGTTCTAGTAGTGTAGCAGTTCTGAAACTAAAAGATTCAGCAGTTGCCTTTGTCTTAGCCGAACCAAAAGATTCAGCTTTTGGTCTTCTCAAGGCCTAGTTCCGTTGTCTACAATGTTGGTAATGTTGAAGTAAACTTTGGTCAAAGTTACTATATTTCCATCTTTTTTTTTTCAATCAATTATGCTCGAGTGGCTTCAGACAAAAATGTGACTAGTATATGATATATCTATAATAGGCATAGCTCATCATTTAAAATAATTTCATCACTC
The DNA here is from genome assembly GCA_026284645.1 of Erythroxylum acuminatum. Taxonomy (NCBI): domain Eukaryota; kingdom Viridiplantae; phylum Streptophyta; class Magnoliopsida; order Malpighiales; family Erythroxylaceae; genus Erythroxylum; species Erythroxylum acuminatum. The sequence continues at coordinate 10,303,607 of JANKOD010000002.1, read as the reverse complement.
CAGAACACTGATACTTGGCTAGCAACTAAAGTAACTGTTACCTGCATAGATCAAAGAAAGCACATGTTGGACAACAATATCTGCCTCTCCTTCATTATAGAGGGAGCCTGTTCCAGCAGGGTCTAAATGTTCTTCACAGCCCATTGATAAACTTCCATATGGCATTCTTGTGTCAAGTAAGAGCAATGGACATTGCGTTACCCATGTGGGCTACAGCACGGAAGGCAAATTAATAGCAGACAGAGACAAAAAATTCGATTCAGTCTACAGTTTCAATGGCTTCAGAGTTCAGAACATCCACATCACTATAAACACTATATTTTGTGGAAGAATATAATTAAGAATTTAGCAAAGAAAATAGAAAGCACAATAAATCAAGACAACTAAATTCAAGTTTTCTAGTTTATACAAGAGCAAAACTTAAGTAGGACAGTGATTCAATTGATGTAAGTAGGTGCCAGAACTGAAAAAGAAAGAGAAGCAAAGTCCTCAAGATGAAAACGAGTTACTACAAAGCATCTTATGAAACAAGTACCTAAAAGATGAGCAAACATATGGTTGTATGAACCATGATCAATCTACTACTGGCCATTATGGTCAGCACGAAAGTTGGCAATTTTGACCGTGTAAATGCAGAATTAGAAATTTATTCTACCGGTATTGTGAAACCAAGGCAAATGACAAGTCATTCCATAATTAACAACACAAAGATGTGAAAGCAACTAAACATATATCAACGTTAAGTTATGAAGAAAAATTGGTACCTTAACAAAGGGAGTATCAACTAGAAGATGAGAGGCAACAGTAGCAGAGGACTTCAACGATCCTCCATACATTTCCTTGGAGGCCCAACTTGCTATAGCATCATTCATCCTGTATTGTGTTGTTAACTTGGTAGCAAGAACCCCGTTGTGCAAAGTCACTGCCCTTTCCAGTAAAGATATTCCAAGGCCACCCTCCAGGGCTTTTCGGGATAGAATCACAGGAGCTAGTTGGTATTGGTCTCCAGCAAGAATACATCGCTTTCCTTGCAATATTGGGATCCAGCATGAAGGCTCAATTGCCTGCGCTGCTTCATCTACAACCACAAGATCAAAAGTATCCAGCCTCCGTATTAATGGGTCAGCAGCTCCAGTGTTGGTTGCAAGTACTATCTGGGTGCTTGATAAAACTTCCTTTACTGTCTCCTTCTCCTTCTTCTTAAATGCCTTCCCTAGCTGTTTTAGAAGCTGGCGTATACCAGCAGCTAAAGAGTCATCCTTTAAGCAATGTCTCAGGTCTTTCCTTAAATCAGACTTCTTCCGTTCAAACTCTGCTCGAAAATTTGCTAGTTTAGAATTCACTATTTCACCCAAAGACTTAGATGCTACAACTGGAGAAATGCGTGCTGGATTACCAACCCGAACAATGTCTAACCCAACACTTGAAAGTTTTTCAACCATGTTATCAACAGCAGCATTTGTAGGTGCAGTCACAAGCACCCTTTCACCTTGTTGAACAGCAAGTGAAATTAGTTCCTTCAGCAAACCTGACTTCCCAGTACCTGGAGGCCCTTGAATTATTAGTAGTGGTCGTTTCTTGTTCAATCCCAAGGCAATTGCTCTTCTCTGGGAATCATCAAAAGTCTCGCTTCCCAAGGATTCATCTAATTCTGCCTCATCCCAGTCCACCAAAATTTTCTCTTCCAACCATTCAACATCTTCCTTGTCACCAAATAAAGTAGCAACAACAGCAATTGAAGGATTTTTTTTCCGTAAACCATTCTTCTGAAGCAGCATCAGGGCCTCACAGTTACGCTTCAAAAGAAGATTAGATAAAGCTATTTAATATATGTAAGCTGTGGACACCGTTGAAACAAATTTTCAAAAATAAGAGAGATGTGAGTTTGATGGTATGTTAAAGAGGACTTAAAGATGGACAACATAGAGAATGTGCAGATATTCGCCAGTGCTGTATATGATAAAGACCTATTATATGTCAAGGAAGGGAATTATGTCCAGTACTAAACACATAACACAAGCAAAGATTACACAGACAAACCAAAACAACAGAAAGTAAATTACTCAAAAATTTGCAGGGAAGTATTCCATTGATTTGTTAAGTTAAGAGACCATTCTTCTTGTTCATCCATTCTACATGTTCTTTTGTTCAATTCTAATTCCTTCAACAAGGTTATCACTTTCCAGGGACTAAACTGTTAAGCATCTCCAATATTTCCTCTCCAATACGTTCCATAGAATGCAATGTAAACACAAATCTACTCCAAATATTGAAGCTAAAATAAAAACAGAAACTAGAAAGGAAATAAGTCTGGCTAATTCAACTTCTGAAAGGAATTCCCTTCAGATTCCCCAATTTTTGCATGGTGAATATCAGTGGAACATGTGAGATAGAAGGCAGAAGTAGCTGATGATCATGGTGAGTTACGTTCCCTAGCTTGTAAAGGTACACTCAAAAGAAAAACAATACAGGATAATGACCTAAGGGAATGTTGTCACTTGATTTATCGAAATAAGAGAACAGCAGCAGCACTCTGGTTTCGGTATGCCAGCAATTGAGCTTTTAGACCATTTATATTGCACATAGCCAAACAATTTTGAAAAGCGCAAGCACCTGATTAGTGCATGTTGGACAAGGACAGGTGTCTTACAAGCTTCATATCCATCATAGACTCAGATAATGGCATCCAATAAAAATATAAAGAGGAACAAACACAATATGAAGATTTTATGTATGAAATGGAAACATGCAGGACTATTTCTGTAAAGCTTCCATATTTTATATTGAGACTATTGTTGTATTGAACAAACTGGAAGTTAAATAGCTGTGATCTACGACTGTGTAACCCACATGCTTAAAGCATAAGAGTGAAGCAAAAAGTAATACTATGATAAGGAACTTTTGAAAAATCCTGATGACTAAAATGCATCAAACACAATCAAGACACTGTGCCAAGTTTTGTAGAACTAACTGAGCTAGATTCTGCATTGAATGAAAAATCCTGAAGACTAAAATGCATCAAACAAAATAAGAAAGTATGCAAATTATTCTAAAATTAGCGAGTTAGATTAAGTTTTGTACTGTGGAAGTACCACATACTTCACAGAGGTTCTATTAAACTGCCCCAAACTCCTTGATTGAAACATTTAGAACATATGACATTTATTTGTAATAGAAAATAATTCAACAAATCAAGGATCACGAACTGAATTCAAAGCGTCAAAATCAATGTGAAATTCTTTAAATGCTCCACAAACAATTCTTTACACAAGAATGCAAATTGCAAACGGCTAAAAAGGCATTTAATACCTCATATGTAAGAGTATCGGCCAATCCATGTATACGATCAATGCGAACACTTTTTCCAAAGAGTTTAGAGAATGTAGGATCACCATGACGAAATTCTAGAGCAATACTGATACTACAGCCATCCTCCCCAAGGTTGTTCACGAACCCCTGCATACAAGCAGTTGCACCAGCACCCCTACTATCACAGGTTCTCACACAAACCATATCCCCAGGAGAAAGGGTAGTAGGCGGCAATTTGTGATTCCCTTCAACTCTAAACAATACTAAGTGCATTCCTCCTAATCCTGTATGATCATGTCAATTCCCACATTAACAGGTAATTGTGTTTGAATAATAGTTCCAGGTTGTTAAGATCAAATTGAAGAAAAGTAATAAGGAGGTAGGTAACTTGTTAGGCTACCTGTTGATGTGTTAACTGCATACAAGTTGCAGATGGTGTCACAAAGCTCTTGTTGAGCCTGGCTATGTCTAACCAAGAACTCAATGGGTTTGGATGAATTGGAACTTTCATCAGGTGTAGGAACAGCATCCAACTCTTCCTGGGTAAACTCCAATTCAACATCTCTCTCTATACGAAGCAGTTCTGACATTCTTTGAGTGAAGTCATCGATCCTTCCCTGTATAGCCTTAGCATTCTCCAAATCCATCCCCAAAACTCCCAGCTGGGGCTTTGCTTGACTCGCCTTCCGGGCAATTGCCCTGTGCTGAACTGCAAAAGCAACATGTCAGACCAAATCCACAGACGTACTCCTTGACGAGAACAAGAAATTTGCCACTTACCTTTTAAAGAGCTCTAAAGTTCAATAACGTCGTGGCTTATTGATTAACCAATATATTCAAAAACGAAATCTACTGAAATTTGAATTCCTAATTTCGTCTTCCCATTGAAGAATAGGAATTCACAAGCTTATTAGCCCTGCGAACATACCTGAACGAGCGAGCTCTTTGAGCAACGTCCAAGACTCGGTCTCACGCCAATTTTGAACTGACCCTTTACGCTGAAGGCCGTGAAGAACATCACCCAATTCTCTCTGGAAGTGATCAAAAAGAGTCGGATAGTGAGTGCAGGCTTTTAAGCAGATAGCCTCCAGTCCCGGAGGCATAGGAACAGCATTCAAATAAGGCTGTGCCTGTATTACAAACGTCAAGCCAGGACCCATTCTCTGCCTCATCTCTGAAAATTCACCCTGAGCCTCTGCAGACGCGAAATCAGTTGCCATTGCCCTCATTCCCTGGCTCAGCCATTTAACCACACTTTTCCCAAGATCTCTTCTTCCCAGTGGATCACCATTTTGGTGCAAACCCCTTACATTCACCCGCTGTTCCTGCTCTTCTTCTCTCTCAACTTTGACAGCATCACTAGTGGTCTTAGCTCCAGAACTGATGGTACTAGAGTTAGAACCTGTAATCCTACTGCTAATCTTCCTTGGATTTCTTCCCTTCTTGATGACAACTTTAGGCTTAGTAGCATCGCTAGTGCTATTCCATACAATAAATTGGTTTCCTTGTCGATGGAAGGGAGGAAAAGACTGAAGCTTGGAGTTGAAAAATGGGAGATGGGACTGAAATGAAATGGAGAAAGAAAATAACTTCGGATGATTTGGTAAAAGACCCTTTTGCCAGGGAAGGCTCACGCAGCTGGGCGACGGCTTCAATACGAAGTTGGAAGTTTCCATTCCACTTGGAAAAGAATCACTCGCTCTTCAATTATATAAACATAAGATAACAACAATCGCCAGAGCTGGAAGATTTTTTGTAGGTTAAGGAGTTAATTTTATTTGAGAGGGTGGAAAAGTGAGGAGAGGGCGTCCTCACTTGTGGGTGGGGAAGAGGAGATTAACAACTTGCTCTCTCATTGGCTGACTCTGATTCTGTGGCATTGGATGAGTTGGAACTTGGAAGGGGTTCAACGTCTTAACGTGGTGTATTGCTGTTCTATACTCGCAACCCCTCTCGATCTCCAGGGGTAGTTCGCGTGGCAGAAAAGGAAAGCGGAAAGTAATGAAGAAGACGTGGTCAAACGTCGGCCAGGAGAACTTGAAAGCGAATAAGAAGACGGAATCTTGGACGTTGGAACGTTCTTAGCAAAGTATCTGATGGTAAAATCTGTTATATTTCTCTTCCTTCTCTCTCTTGCAAAAACCCTTTGATACTCTCAAAACAATCATGTAAACTCTAATTAACTCTTACAAAACCCTATGTTCAAACTTACCGAAGAAAGATAACGAATTCTATTTTATGTCTACTTGGTTGGTTATTTGTAGTGAATTCTTGTGATAATCTGTGATAGTTTGAAAGTTTGCAAGTTTGTGGATATTTATTTTTTTTATTTGATATTTTATTATTTATTATACGATGAAATTGTAATATTTTAAATATTTTGTATTATTCTTAATTTTATATTTGTAGGATGATAATTGTCTTTTTTCATATTAATTGTGGTTATTAAATGTAAAAAAAATTGTGGTTATTATTTATATATGAAATATTTGAAAATTATTATTATTATTTCATATTAATTGTGGTTATTATTTATTATTATAATTTTTTGAAATATAATCGATATAAACTTATAAAGTATACAGTATAATATTTGTCAAACCCTACCTAGGGAATACGGAGATACTTATGGGGACAATATTTTTATGAAATAAAAATGATTTATCTTATTTTAATGGCACTTTTATCTTATATTTAATTTTTCCACTACAAATATTATAATCTGTTACAAACTGAATTTGTCAACCATCAAATTATAATATTCCATACTTATTTTATATTTTTTAATTCTACATACTAGCAATTGATAATTTCTAACAATAAAAATATATATTTTTGCTACTAAAATCGCTCAATATCTAACACTTATATTTATGTTTTTATAGTATGTTGCTAAAACATCACTTTTTTCTTTTATTATATTGTTTACCGCTTTATTCATATTAGTGTGTGTTATATTTTTTGACATTTATTAAACTAAGAAATAAATCGATTAAATAGAGAACATTCTAGGTTAGAACAAGTATATCTCAATTATTATTATTACTACTACTACCAAATAATGATAATCAAATATTATAAAAATTACAATTAATAAATAGTTCATAGAGTCATTAGAAAAACAATTGAAATAATAAAAAATATTCTCTAAGTCTTAAATAATATATGCCTTAAAAATTTTAGTAAAAGAATTATCTGAAAAAATTAGTTCCTTTTAGATAAGAATACAATGAATTAAAATAAACATTTGTTTTAATAAACCATATCTTAGAAATAATAGATCTTATTGTGCTGCTAATAATTATTATTTAGGGACACTAGAAATATTGTCAAAAGACTAAAAATACCTTTAAAGCTTTTCATTTCACTACTTTACATATTACCATATCTTGTGAGTGGTTTCTGTTTTCTGCTTTCATTTTTTGTCACAATCCAATTTACGACTAATTAAGTATATATTAGCTAATATCAGTCAAGGATAATAATTATGACTATTATAATTAAATTATTTATTTTAAATTTATAACTAAAATAAAACTAAAAATAATGTCAAATTTATAATTATTTAATAAATATACTTTGAATTTGAAAATATATAAATTTCAAAACTGTTAAATAAATAAAAATAATTTAATATTTAAATATTTAATTCTAAATAATAAAATCAGTTCAAAAAATTTAAAATATATTAATAAATAATATTAGTTTGTTGATAAAATGTTACATAAGTTTTTATATATTATTTATTCAAATATAATTAGATCATAATTTTTATTAATATTTACTAATGATATTCTAACAAAAAAAGTTGACATTGCCAACTAAATAAAATTTTATGTTTTGTTTAAAAAATTAAAATTAGAAACTAAAAAACATAGAAATGAACTAACCGTCACTTTAACAAAACCATGACGTATGCACAAGTCCACAGTGCTTTTATATATACTTTAACGAAACCATGACGTCTAAAAAGAGATTCTCAATTTGCTTTAATATATATATTTTAAAATTTTCTTTATAAAATAAATAAAATTGTATATTAAATTATTTAACATATTATTTTAAAAATGTAAAAAATGAATGTAAGTAAAGAGTAATTTAAAATATTGTTAATTAAGTAAAATTCTCGAGAACCACAATTTTGCAAATTAGTCTCGTCGTAAGATAGAGTTGATCAAGAGAGATATGTCAGAGTTGACCCTCGCTGCTGCAGTGGCTCGGATTAGAACAGTTTGGCATGATAGGATAAAGGTAAACGACATACCATAGAGTTCTCGTTTGGTTCTCTTTTTTTTCAGGTCTCTGGAGGGATTCCTACGCTGGACGCATTAAACAGTAGGCTTACCACACTTCCGGGGCATTGATAAGGAAAGAAGCATAGCACAGATAGCAAAGAGAAAAGATGATCTTGGCAAGACAATAAGTAATAGCAAATTATGTTGGTCATCAATTATATATATTTAAATGTCTTACCAATTTTTACGTATTTATTTCATCTTTACGTATTTATTCCTTGCACCATACATCTCTGTTATCATGTTACATATGCATGTAGTCCTACTGAAAATAATATCTTTTTAATGTAGGGATAAGGTTGAGTATTATCATGCTCTCCAAATTCTACTTTAATGCAAAACTTCATAATATAATGATGATGACGACGATGACGAGTCTCGTGAAAAGACAGCGTGAATAATTGAATACTGAAAACTGTGCAATTTTACGAAAATCAACATTTCCAAAATGAAGATTTACGTTGCATTGATAACAATCGGTGGATGGAGGCAAAAAAGAACGAATGTGTCCAAGTTACCCCAGAGATTCTAACTCGTATCATTGACCACAATCAAATTGTGTATACTCTTTTATTATACACAATATTCCTCTTTTTATCATCTAAACGCATCTTTAAGTTCATATGCAAACTTGGTCTTTTTTCCTCTCTATCTTAATGAAAAATTGTACGTCTATATATTTATATCAGCTCTAATAAATATTTCTCTAAAATATAATGATTCCTTTAATTTATTATTTAAAAATCATATATATGTAATTTTAATATAATCTAAGTTGATTTTATAATTAATAAAATGATAAGTTCTCTATGATTTTATAAAATTATAGATAGTATTTATATCTTATATGTCAAATTTAATTTTGGAAGAATGATTAGAATTAAGATTTAGTTATTGACAAATTTTCATAAAATTAAAAATTCATTAATTATTACATTAAATGGATCCTAATTACCGATTTAAATCCTTATCTTATATATATAATCTACTAGAAAAGGAATAACCGATCGAGATGACACATAGCAATAGGGTTAACGAATTCATTAATATTACTTAACAAGACTTTTGTTACAAAATTTAAAAAAAAATGTCAACATTCCTAATTTAGAAAAATAAAACAAAAGATAATTTTCTTGCTGACGATGAAAAATCATAAGTGAACACGATACACAATTACCTAAAATCATGGCCAAATAGATGTACAGAAGAAATCGTTTTACATGCCAAAACGGTAGATCTCAAATCACTCCAATTAATTCCGATTCATTTTCTTGCATTAAAAACCAATTATAAATGTATTTCAATTGAAGGAAAAACGTTATGAACAAGGAATGCATAGCACAACTTTCCCCATTTTCCGATTCACTGCTATTATGTCAAGATAAAATCTCTATATATATGTATGTATATGACGTTACACGCAGCTCACTCTCTTGTCCACAATGGCGTCTTTCAACACCTTTTTCTCATTTGCATTACTATTCACAGTGTCAACTTTGTGTCTTTCTAATTTCAACCTTGTAGATGGTGAACTGAGTGGCTTTAGCATACAATTATATCACCGAGAATCTCCCGAATCTCCATTCTATGACCCCAATGCAACTCCCTCCCAACACTTGGCTGATGCCTTCCGTCGATCAAACGATCGTTTCCTCCACTTTTTTGGACGGAACACTGCTGCATCTCCTCGATCAAGGCTTATATCCAATGGAGGCGAATACCTCACCAAAATTTCGATTGGCACACCACCTTTTGAAATCACAGCGATAGCTGACACGGGTAGTGACCTGATATGGACACAGTGCAATCCTTGCTCTGATTGCTACAAGCAAGACGATCCTTTTTTCAATCCTAATTCTTCAACAACATATAGGGACATCCCTTGTGGGTCAACTGCATGCAATTACTTGGAAGACCCATTTTGTTCATCTAGACAAGTTTGCCAATACGAATATCGCTATGGAGATCAGTCCTACACTCGTGGAGATATTGCTTCTGACACGGTGACCCTAAGTTCAACATCTGGCCGTCCGGTTCCATTCCCCAAAATAACCATCGGCTGTGGACACAAGAACAATGGTACCTTCGATGAGAAAGGGTCAGGTATCATTGGCCTTGGAGGTGGCGAGCTTTCTCTAATTTACCAACTTGACAAAGCCATCGATGGCAAATTCGCTTACTGTTTGGTGCCAGTAACGTCAAAAACTAAGAATTCGAGCACCCTGAGTTTTGGTGCTGATGCTATTGTTTCTGGAAAAGGAGCTTCGACTACCCCATTAATTGCGGGTGATCCTAACACCTTCTACTACCTAAATCTGGAATCAATCAGCGTTGGTAGTAAGAAATTACCATTTCCTCGTTCAACAAGTGGGTCATCTGATGGCAACATCGTCATTGATTCTGGGACAACACTTACGCTTGTTCCAGCAGACTTCTTCTCAGAGTTGGCTTCAGCAGTGGACGAGATTGCCGGGGGAACCAAAGCTGATGACCCTCAAGGTTTTCTTGATCTCTGCTATGAGGCTGGTCCAAATCTTAAAGTTCCCACAATTACTGCACATTTCCAGGGTGCAGATGTGAAGTTGGATCAGTCTACCATCTTCATTCAAGTGTCAGAGGGAGTTGTATGTCTCGCTTTTAACCCTGCACCATCAGGCATTGGTGCCATCTTCGGTAACATGGCTCAGGCTAACTTGCTGATTGGGTATGATCTCAAAGAAAGGACTTTGTCCTTTAAACAATTTGATTGCACCCAGTATTAGGGTTACTTTAGCCATGGAGTTGGTGTCTGTTTGGTTTTTCAAAGAACTTACATATTCAGTTCTCGTTTTCTTTGTTGATTTTCGTTTTCCAAGTCACTTAGACGTGTGTTCTGTCTTCTAACTTTATGTTCTTTTTTTATTATTTATATAAACTTCATAAATATGATACGCATAATGGAGTCGCTTTCTTTTCTACTTTTTTTTTCCACTTTTTATTGAAATTCTTATTATTAGATGAATACAAATGTCAATTCATAGAAGACATACAAAATTCTGAAAATTATAGAACTAATTAAACTCAGTGTATTGATAAGTTTTCTTTAGAAAATCAAGAAATTTTTATTTAATACAAACATTTATCATTAACTTTTATTGAATGATTGAAGTAGGAAGGACTTTCGAATTAAACAAAATATATAAATTTATCATTAATTATATTTTATATTATTATTCATATTATGTACAGACGAAAATGTAAAACATGATTAGGCATTATCTAATAAATTCTAATATGATTCATAACAAGGAAAAAGCTTGGATCAATTTAGAGTAAATTCCATAAACTATTTGTTAATGTATAAGGTAACATACTCTATCAATCATAGTAACTATGAAAAGGGCAAGGGCAAACCTTAGCAAAAGTTACTTTTAGTTACAAAAGTTAGTCTTATTAATTGATCAAAGACTTGCCCTCTTTTCATAATAAGTAAGAAGAAAATATAAACTAGATTACCTTTATATACTATAAATGATTATACAAATTTTGATTTTTAAAATTCAATAAAAATATTATAATAATACTGTGAAAGATAAAGAAACCACTACAAATGAAACTAACTAGCTCTTTTATTATTTTTGGTCCTAGACCAGGGTATCTACCGGCAGACCCAGACTAATCCCTTCGTTGGTTTGTAGTAATTATAGTAACATGTTAAAAATTTATTAAATCCAAAAGTTTTAAGTTTATGACTTAAATTTATGAATAGAACAGATATTATATATCATTTTAACAATAAATATCAAATATTGAAAAAAAAAACTCGACAATAATCAAGAACCAAGAATAAAAATAAGCTTATGCACTATAATATAAAACTTTAAATGGAAAATTTTATTAAAATAAAGAGCAAAATTTGTTTATATCATTATTTCGGTTAATGGGTTGTTCTTGAAATAAGAAATTAATCAAGTCAGGGGATCTGGTTTGCATGTTGAAAAGCCACACTCCTAGTTAACTTGCTCTCTGGTAGCTGAATTTGGAATTCTCAAACTGCCTCCTCTCCTTCATGTTTTCTTCTTCTTTTTATGGTGTCTCTTCTTCTTCCTTCTTGGCACGTATGCCATTGTACAATGACAATATCAAGCAACCGACAAGGGTGAGGCCTATGGGCTATGGCTATGGCTATTACCACCAAAACAGCTTTAAGTGTCGCAGTCCCGACCATCTTGATATACTCCAATCTTCTAAAAGATCTCTCCGCTAATATTCTAACCACTACAAGCTGTTCCTATAATATGAGTCCTGCAGAGAAGGAAGAAGTTACGGAGAAAAAACATCGATCGGCTATACTCTTTACATATAGTTCCAGGAATTTGGACTCAAGTAAAGAATCCAAAACTGAAAGGGAAGGGGATAGGCTTATGATTTGCAAAATGAATAGAATGGTGCATGGTATGACTAATTAACTTTACCACAATCAAATTACACTGCGTAAATTTATTAAGCCTCTCTATGTTCAACGACAATTACATGTGGGATACACAGGGACCGATCCACAATTACATGTGCACTTTTCCCCGCTGCCTTTAAAAAATTATATATAAAAAAATTATTATTTTAAATTTTAGCTTCATAAAAGAAATAAAATTTTACTCTTATTAAAATTTTGCCTCCATTTAAAATAAAATTTTGCCAGTACCCTCACTGCCTCTAAAAATTTTCATATAAAAAATTATTATTTTAAGTTTTGGTCCCATAAAAGAAATAAAATTTTGCTCTTATTAAAATTTTGTCTGCATTAAAAATAAAATTTTGCAGTACCCCCACTGGCTCTAAAAAATTTTATATACAAAATTATTATTTTAAGTTTTGGTCCCATAAAAGAAATAAAATTATGCTCTTATTAAAATTTTGCCCTCACTTAAAAAAATTTCTAGATCCGTCCGTGATGGTACACATAAAGTTTCACAAGAGTTTCCTTGGCAAAATCCAAACTAATATCCCTCTCTATGTTTCCCTTTCACGTATAAATTTCATCCTCTCTTTCTAAGCTCAACAGTTCAGTACTTTCCCTTTATTTCCTGATCAAATTAAATAAAATATGAAGCAAGTATAGAGAATTTATTGCATGTAAATAAGTGCTTCATCCATAGGCCCGAATAAAACAATAAAAGAAAAAGTAATTCGAAACGTATGCCAGAATTAGCGAGTAAAAAAATTAAATAACAATTGTCACTACCTTATTTGTTTTTAGTGCAATCTAATAACATGCAGAATCACCATGTTATCAATTAAATGAACATATAAAACAAATATAAAATATAGAGATAGCCCTTAATACAATTACGATCATGTAAATCAGGAACCAATAAATTCGTTCACAAGAAGTAATTGGTACAACAAATTTGCCTTAACTTAAAGAAGAAATAGTAAAGTGGACCTATTTGTTTTATATTTTATAATATAATATATGCAATGACTTGAATAATATTATACATTGAAGAAATTTTATAGTACTATTCAATTATGCTTGGCAGAATAGATAAAATAAAATTTTAATTATAAATAAAACCAATTATTGTAGTATAAAGTACTATAAAGTTAACTTAGAGAGCATATGATTTTGGAAGAAAAAAAAGGCCATACTGAAGCAATTTACTCCTGGGAAAAATAATCCTAGATAACAAATTGATCAGAGATTAACAAATCTTTCATTCATCATATTTAATCAAATTTACTACTTCAAATCTTTGTTCAAATTATGTAACCAATCTACTGAACAGCGCAGCTACGAAATGCAATAACAAATTACACCAAAAATTCAACAAAAATGAAAGTAGAAGACAGACAAAAGACCAACATTACACAAACACAATTTTGTTATATATTCAATGTTGGAATTATGCCCATGACCTAATCGTTATGTAATAGATTGAACACTTTAGTTTTGTAATTATTAATTTTGATTAATAACATGGCAAATGAGTTTATT
>JANKOD010000002.1:10247668-10258352 GCA_026284645.1 Erythroxylum acuminatum | reverse complement strand
AAACATGCATACAAAGTCAAGAATGACACTTATTTTGAATAATTAAAATGTATCTAAAACAACACTTATTATGAATCAGATGGAGTATTAATTATCACTCGGTAATGTAAAATTAGTATACTAACCGTATAAGCATCTTGTTACTTTTCTTTACTGGAAAATGTCAACTGTCGTAATTAAATGCATTGAACCATTCAGCGTTTAGATTAATTAAAAGCCCTATTTTCTCAAATGGCCCATCTCTTTCAAAATAGACTTTGCATGTGGGCAGTGCCAAATCGTTGGTCTAATTATTCCAAAGTGACATGAAAATGTTATTTTGAGATATGACTGATGGCTTGAATTGATGATATATGCGTCAATATATTCCTATACCTTTTACAATAGGATAGTTCATCAAGAAATTCCCATGTGCGGTAAACTTAGGTCATCATCTTCCTATCCAAAAATGCGACTCTTAACATACATTGGACTGGCGTACAGTTCTTATGGTTTAAAAGCTTTTGCTCAATCCGAACTCTAAACAACTGACCTAAAAATAATAGTGTCCTTGCTCCTTATCGTATGTTGCCCTGCCTCCTAATGGCGGCCTTTCGGTTCATTAGTTGTTGGGTAATGCGGACGAACAAGGACGACACAGGAAGTCATACTTAATTAGGATTTATAATTACATTATAACAAAAACAACATTCGGCTAAAAAAAATTTATCGCTAAATGTCTCAAAATTATAACTAATAATCATTAATGACGATTTATATTCGTTGTCAAAAACATCACCAAATCCTCATAGCTGAAAACTATATGTGACATTTTTTACTAATCGTCGCTAATAGTTATTACCTGTGCTTTATTTTAATAGCGAAAAAAAACGTCGCCAATACATTTTGGCCACGTTTAAGTTTTGTAGCTAAAAATTATTAGCTACTTTTTCAATAAGGTAGCTAATTGTTTTTATCTACGTTTCTAAAAATGTAGCTAATTATTTTAGTTATGTTTTTTAAAATGTAGCCAAATGTTTTTAACTATGTTTTATAAAATATAGTCAAATTTTTAGTATACATTTTAACAAAATGTTATATCATATTAATTATAATTATTTGTAACATTTTTAATCCATATTATTGTATAAAACATTTAGATTTTTTGTGTTAATTTATTATAAAAATAATTGATAATTTGAAGCATTATATATAGAAAATAAATATCATTAAATTATACCAACAAAAAGAATAATATCCGTATACAAGATTTTAATTACAACTTTAAAAATCCATATAAACAAAATAATAAATACTAATACTAATTTACAAATTACAAATACTAAGATTACAAAAAAAAATTACAACATAACAAGAATGACTTTAGGTTTGTCCATGTTGATGAGAGCAACTTCATACGTTAGCCATCATATACAAAACATTAGCCATGAGAATTATGAAAGCAACTTCAAAATCAATAGAATGCCTAAAATTATGCATAATTAAGCTAATTTGTTTTCAATTAAGAAAGAAAAGAGGGCAATAAAATGGGAAAGTAATCTAATAAAATATTCATTGAAAACCAGTAAGTATTTTGCAAAGTACAACTTCTTTATCATGTAAGCACTCAACAATCCAACCTGAGAGTAAAACAAAAAACAAGTGTTGTATATATATGCATTGGGTACATCCATAGTTTGAGTAAAGTTAATATACTTTAAACAATAAGAATAAAGTTTGCTGAAGAAAGACAAATATGACAGTTTAAAAGCACTTCATCATTAGAGCTCCAGGACTACAATTACTAATATGAATTTCAAGTTGCAAGTGAATCTAAATTTTTTTGGGTTGTTGGAATTTTAACATAGCATCTACAAGCAGTTAAATGTCATTGTTCTTGTTCATAGTTGTTCATTATTCATAGGTATTCATTTACTTGACTATCTCCTAAAATATATTACCCATTTTCTATCAAGTTTACTAGTACTAAAGTCTGCAACCAATCAGTTACAAGCATGCCATAACATACAAGAGTACTCCAGCAGTGTAAGTTGTATGTAATAATTACTCCAGCAGTCGAATACAAGATTATAGGAGTTAAATTATACAAATTACAAACTCAACGATACTTGGAATCATCAAGCTTAGCATACTCATTGGATATATGAATCCTTGATAATACAATATAATGCTTCACTAATCATGATGGAATCAGAAAGAAATTTGCCCACGGATGTTTATGTGGAATATCTTTGTAAGCTACTGAAGTTCATACTTAACATAAGCAATATGTCTGCACTCAAATTCAAGCCATACAAAGGTAAATGAGATGAAAAATTTACAAGAAGCAAGAATCAATAAAGTGAACAATAGTTACCTTTTGATCTAAAGTGAGCCACTCGTTAGTAGAATTATCTGTGACTATACCTTCAATCACCACATTCGTGGTTTGTCCAATCCTTCCTTCTGCCTTTGACACCTTTGGACATGAAACATAAGAAAGTGTCAAACCATAATTATCTAATTTACGTGATATAAAAGGAAGGCCAATTATACGATATCATTATATCTAATTTGTTCATAACTAATGCTTGATAAACCCAAATGTTGTTCCAAAACTATCAATCTCTGTATTCAACAAGCTTGCATATGAACATTCACAAAAAAATTTGATATATGCTTTTGTTATTGGAGCACAAGGTTGTCCCTTAATTACAGATTAAATTACATCTAAACTAAAATTCACGTTTAACAACTTTAAAATTTTGACACATAAGTGAGAGAGCCCAAGAACTTTGGCCAAATCTTTAATAATGATCCTTTACAAATAGCTATGTGAACTATGAAAAGGATCTTGAAACAAACTTTTTCATTTCCATTAACAAGTGTTGTCGTTTTAAAGCTGGACACTTACGTAGGCATGAAATCAGTTCCACTTAAGTACAAGCTAGAAATCACTATAATGATGTTTGCACCATCCCAAAAAAGGTGAAATGAAAAAAAAGGAATCATTTAAACCACAACATATTACCAGACCTCAATTGGTGAATCTTTGATAAACACCCTGCATATAGGAAACTTCCATTTAATGATCATAGAACGAAAAAATTGCTCTTTGATATATTGTACACTATGTGAAAAAACAAGGTCTCATTCATCCAATAATCACGAGTATTAGTATATAAGAAGTATAATTGTGAACAAAAAACATATGAAGAACACACAAAATCCACCAAAAACCTATTGAAGTTTAATAGTGGTGATAATATTCAGAATCTTTTGGCGCTCTTTTCAAAATTAAGTCTCTCACACATCCACCCACTAAGTAAGTAGACCATCTTTCTTATACAATTCCTTAACTAAGTAGATTTTCTTGCACAATGAAAAGACAACCCAAATTGCAGTTGTAAATAGATCTTCTTTCTTGTTCAACTCAGTTCCCGAAAATGAGAACCTTAATTTCTTATTCCATATGACCTAGAAAAAATAGAAAAGAGTAAGGTCATCTAGGCACTAAAATGGTAATACCTGGACAATTAGTGAAAAACTGAAAGTGGGTATCAATAAAAATAGATTTTGAAGTAATAGTCATCTTCTTTCTTTCTATCTAAACAATTAACTGGTTGTCACTACCTGGGGAATGAATTGAAAAAGAGCCCACCAAATTAACAGAGAGAAGAAATGAAAAGAATAAGTGAAAATGAATCATTTTCGTTCAATTACCTAAACAATACAGTAAATGGGTACTTGAAAATGCAGCGAAGATGATGTATTAGCGAGAGGTTGGAAAACAAGGGCGAGCTTAGAACATGACGAGGATACTGGAAACGTAAGGAGGAGCTGGAAATGCAAGGAGGACATTGGAGGAAGCTTGAAACGTGAGAGAGGACGGTGGAGGATGTTGGAAATGCGAGAGAGCAAGACAATGGAGGAGCCTGGAAATGCGAGAGAGGAGGACTATAGAGGAGGAGGCTAGAAAGGCGAAAGAGGAGGACGGTGGAGGAGACTTCAAAAGTGTGAGAGAAGAGGACACTAGGAGACAGATATTGGGTTTCATAAATTATAAATCATCATTTTCGTTTATAAACACTAGAATTCACTACGCTTTCAATAAATCGTTGCTAATCTTTATTGCCCCTAATTGATCGTTTTAATTTGCCTTTGGTGACGATTCTAGGAATCATCGCCAAAGGCCAAATATTTGGTGACATTTCTTCAAATTTTTCGCCAAATTCGTTTCTATGCTTGACCTTTAGCGATGATTTTTACAATCGTAGCCAAAAGATTAACTTTTAGTGATGATTTTTCTAAAATCGTTGCTAAATGTCAATAGTTGGTGACGATCGTTGCGAAAAGTAAACCTTTTAATGACTATTTTTCACTACTTTGTTGCAGTGTGGTTTCTTGTATTTTAAGACAACTAATGTGATAGCAAAGAGATTAACACTGGACTATTTATGAAAAATTGAAAGTTAAGGAATTTTATTGCCTTTTTTAAACTTCAGACTATAATTGTCAAACTATACAAAGTTTGAGATTTTTTGATTATTAACCCTTTTTTTTGGAGATGTATTAAGAAAAAGATAAAAAGAGGTGTGAACTATAAGATCATTACAATTCATCAAGCATGCATTTTGATATATATGAAAAATTAAGAGTTGTTAATTTAATATTTGTTAGTTTTATTTGAATTTAATTTATATTTAAATATGAATATTTATGTAAGTAATTTGCTTAAAATTTGAATATACATTTAATAAATTAATTTATTATAAAAATAATATACATTTAAACTATATTCAATTTTTTGTGTAACATGTAAATGATATAAATATATTGAAAATGTTATTTATCATTATAAAATTGAAAATTGTGTTTAAAGAATATTATGCTTAATAATTTGATTTTTTGTAATAATTAATAATGAAATATTTTAATAACATAAAAACAAGCAGCACATTTACTAAATAAAAATTATGTAATTATATTAGTAAAAACAATAACTTTATATTATATAATTACTTATATTATATAATATTTAAATAACATTAAAAAAGCACCAAATTTTAATTATAGCAAATTATAATATTTATGAGTTTAGCTTGACAAATGGTGGTACTTGATTGAAGAGATATAATTCATTATGCAACTGTTATATATATATATATATATATATGATAACAAAAAGATTTTCAATATGATATATTTGAAAATCTTATTGTTATGGTATTTTTTGCAGAACAGTATCGCTAACCACAACATCCTAGCCAGGTCACGAGGATTGAACCTGATCAGCTTTCAAATGTTCACCATGGAACTACGCTTCTTTGCGAATACTGAACATCCTAGCTAGGTCACGAGGATTGAACCTGATCAGCTTTCAAATGTTCACCATGGAACTACGCTTCTTTGCGAATGTATAATTGTTCTCAATGGTTACTCCACATGAGTAAGATTCTTCAGGTCTAAAGTTGGTCGCATGGTATAGAAAAAAAGGAGGACCCAGCTTAAGCTGCACATCACCTAAACCTATAATTGCGTAGCCAATCTAAACACCCCATCTTCTGTTTGATTGGCAAACATAAGCACCACATTTTCAACACTTTAATTGTGTCACACTAGAATGCATTTCTTGGGCTCTCATATTTCCACTTTCCGCTGACGTATATACACTGTAAAGTCGTATTCTATGGTAAGAATGAAAGAGTCTGAAAAGAGGAAACACGAGTTGATTGTAAACTCGTATTCTACATTAAGAATTAATGAAAGTGTCTTATGGCACATCATGCTCTTGGGAAATTGTTTGTTGTCTCTCTAGGTACAATGAACTAATGAAGTACCTTCATACTAAGTTAGCTTGTCTGCAACCTAACATTTGATCCTAAAATAAAAATCTTAAAGTATCAAAACTCAAAAGAAGGAAATAAATGACATTAATAATCGGTTTTGATCACCGGCATAGGAAACGTCATTTAACTTAGAATATCTTCCACTATCAAAACTACTCCCGAATATCTTGTTCTTTCTCTCCCTCAAGTTTCCTACTTTCTTCTTGGATCAAAACACCTTCTACATTCAATATTCTTTTTCTTCTCCGATCGAAACTACCCCATATATCATATATATATGATAATTACATATGCCAGCTCAAAAGATGGACTCGTTAGCCGCCAAGGCAACACATTTAGGTGAGTTTTAAATAAACGTAATTGTATAACGTTGTGACCATCCCCAGGAAGCTCCTCCTCAGAGACAGCGGGAAAGATGGTGGCAGAGAGCTCCGGTAGTAGAAGCACTACTACAAACCAGTTACCATACCCCATCAAGACGGTGGTGGTTCTGGTCCAAGAAAACCGTTCTTTTGACCACATGTTGGGGTGGCTGAAGAGTATAAACCCTGAAATCAATGGTGTTACGGGCTCTGAGTCAAACCCCATCTCTACCTCTGACTCCAACTCAGCCACCGTTTTGTTCCACGATAATGCTGCCTACGTTGACCCTGATCCAGGTCACTCCATCCAAGCCATTTACGAGCAGATATTCGGGGTTCAGTGGAGTGAATCGTCACTTTCCACTAAACTGACTCCTAAAATGAACGGCTTCGCGCAAAACGCAGAGCGCGAGCAGAAGGGCATGGCGCAGACGGTGATGAACGGGTTTAAACCGGATTCGGTGCCGGTATACAAGGAGTTGGCGAGTAACTTCGCCATTTGTGATCGGTGGTTCGCTTCTGTTCCGGCGTCGACGCAGCCAAATAGGTTGTATGTTCATTCAGCGACATCGCATGGAATGACGAGCAACGACACTTCAAAGTTGGTCGCAGGATTACCTCAGAAGACTATATTTGAGTCAATAGATGAGGCAGGTCTTTCCTTCGGGATCTATTACCAGTACCCTCCCTCCACTCTTTTCTACAGGTAACCTTCATTCATTTCCTTTCTCTTTTTACTTTCTGTTCCAAGATTCAAATATATATATATATACACACACATAATTGCTGTTAATTACTATATAGAGTTGCATAATTGTGTATATGCATATACACAAAATAATATGTACCAAGAATCTCACATCGGACAAGTATAAGAGCATTCAACAATTTATAATAGTGTGCAAATCTCTCCCTCTTAAGCTAGTTTTTGGGGGTGAGTTAGACACTTTCTAATATGGTATTAAAGCCTGCTTGTCTCGATAGTTTGGGGCGGTGCCCGGTTATGTTATTTTGCCCAATATGTCCATCAGATGTCCATTCCTGCTCTGGACTGAGAGGTGTGTGTCAAGAATCCCACATCGGACAAGTATAAGAGCATTCATCAATTTATAATAGTGTGCAAACCTTCTTCTCTTGAGCTAACTTTTGAGGGTGAGTTGGGCACTTTCTAACAATATGTTCCGTATTTCTTCACCTAAAAATCAAGAGGTTGTATACTCTTATTTTTTTATAGCTAGGATGAGATTCATTCAAAAGCAATCAACTATAAATTGCTTACTCGTCCTTCTGTTGTCGTGTATGTTAAATATCATGGGTTGTCGAGGCGTTGAAGGTAGCTAACATGTGTTTTTTCTTGGTATATCCTCTTCCTTGGAAGCTAGCACAATCGGGTTTTCCATTGTTGTTGTTAGGTGCACGCATTGGAGTGGGTGAGAATTGTTAATTGATTACTTATATGACCATAACTGCTAGAAGATGTCGGCTAAATTGGTATTGGGGCAAGAAGACAGTCCAAGTCTAATAATTAGTAGGATAGGATCATTGTTTTTTTAGTGGGTAAGATTAAGATTTTAAGCTTTTTTTTTAGAAGTCAAATTTTTGTTTTCATTTGTTTCTCATATGTTGTAGAAAGCAACTCTATAAACATTGTACAACAAATAAGAAATTTGATAAATAAAAATGAAAATCAATTCATAATATCAAGAACCTCAAAATTTGAACTATTTTAATGGAAAATGTAGTTTCCACCTAATAATATTTTCATATTTAATTTTAATCAAAGTAATTCTTTTTGTTGTCATACACAAAATTAATTTTAAAAATATTGTACATGGACTCAATAACATCTTTTTTGAAATTTAATTAACTATGTTGACATAGTCCTAAAAAATGAAAAGATATCACACACCTCCTTTAAAAATATACACTAGTTAAATTTTAAATTTCAAATAGCAAATTATATTACATTACAAACCATTGTAATAATTGGAATTGATACAAACATAATTATAGTAAATTATGTTAAAAATGGAATGAAAAATATTATCATCATAATTGTAATCACCTTTAAGTACTAACTAATTAATACTCAACTTGGTTGAGAGATTGAGATGGGAAAGTTGTATAATACAAAATATGGATGTCGACATATGTTTCTGTTTATTGAAAAATTGGATTTCGACAGGTACATAAATTATAATGTAGCTATATACTTGAAGCTAATGGAACAATCTCTGGACTTGGCAGGAACCTTAGGAAGTTGAAGTACTTGAAAAACTTCCACCAGTTTGATCTGGACTTCAAAAAACACTGTAAAGAAGGGAAACTACCGAACTACGTGGTTGTGGAACAAAGGTTTTTCGACCTTCTGTCAATACCCGCAAACGATGACCATCCTTCACACGATGTCTCCGAAGGCCAGAAATTCGTGAAGGAAGTATATGAGGCTCTAAGGTCAAGTCCCCAGTGGAATGAAATTCTGTTCGTAATCTTATATGATGAACATGGTGGTTTCTACGACCATGTTCCAACACCCGTTAATGACATCCCTAGTCCTGATGACATTGTTGGCCCTTCCCCATATTACTTTAAGTTTGATCGCCTCGGTGTCAGGATTCCGGCCTTTTTCATATCTCCCTGGATTAAGCCTGGAACAGGTACACATTTCTTTTGGTTTTTTGGCATCAAAAACTGGCATGGACGTTACCTGACATTTCCTTACGTTTATTGTTATGTATTTGTTGATACAACCTTTCTTCTTTGCTTGATTATGAAACTGTTGCTGACAATATGATATTGTTTGATATGAAACTGCAGTGTTGCACGGGCCTTCAGGACCACATCCTACATCAGAGTTCGAGCACTCCTCGCTAGCAGCAACAGTTAAGAAGATTTTCAATCTGAAAGACTTTCTAACTAAGCGTGATGCTTGGGCTGGTACTTTCGAGGGTGTTCTGACAAGAACCACCCCAAGAACAGATTGCCCTGGTAATTTATTACAGCCTCTACTATTTCCTCATTAAATTGATTAAAAACATACTTGCCTAAAGTAAAGTTTGGGTTTGAATTGAATTCTACTTTGATACAATCTACAGTTACTTTGCCGGAACCAGTAAAATTGCGGGACGGTGGAGCTATAGAAGAGTCGAAACTAAGCGAGTTCCAGGAAGAATTAGTACAGCTTGGAGCAGTATTAAACGGAGATCACAAGAAGGATATATATCCTGACAAACTGGTGGAAGGCATGACTGTAGCAGAGGCTGCTGCATATGTGACAAATGCATTCAAGACATATTGTGCAGAATGTGAGAAAGCCATTGATGGGGGAGCTGCTGGAGATGAGATTATTCTTCTATCAGAACTACTTACTGCACGTGCTTCTACTTCTTCACGCTCAAATTCCAAGTCTTTCCTTCACCGCTTTCTTTGTTGCTATGTTCCTTCTAATAATTGATTGTTTCAGCTATTTGCATCAGCATATGTGACCTTTTTCGGATCCAAGAGGCTCCCACTTTATCTTAGCCACACTTTCACACCTAAAGCATTATTGATTATTTATGATTGTCATTTGTTTCTAGTACTTGTATTTGATGTAAAAATTGCGTTGTGTATTAGTGGCAAAATTTATTTCCTTCAATACATCATTCTTTCAAGATTAAGTATGATTGGTTTATGTTAACAATTTTCTCCTCAAAGAGACAATCTCAAGCTGCTATAAGGTAAAAGAGAGCTGCATAATTTTAGTTTTTTATTATCATTGGATGTGTTTATACACATAAAAGAGATATAATTACTGAATGTGTTTAGATACATAAAAGAGATACAATTACCTTAATTATGGACACAAATTGACGCCAGATAAGATATTTATGATTCTAAACATTGAAGGTAAAGCATGTCCAATTGGATTCTTCTAATATAATGAGTATCTTCGAATATGCTTTTAAAGTTAGAGCATGGATACTACGAATGCCTTATTGGCCAACCAGAAACAAAAATTGAACATAACCAAGAGTTTTGGTAAAAATATCAACAAGCTGAAGAATTGAAGAAACATATGATTTTGCGAGAGAGTCAGAGTCAAAGCAATAATGAATGAAGTGACAAGCAATTTCTATATGTTTTGGGCGCCCAAGATGAATAAGGATTGGCAGTAATATGTAAGCCAAAACTCGATTATCATAAAGGAGTTGAACTGGGAAAGAGCGATCATGTCAGGTCCTTGAGCAAAGAGTGAAGCCAAATAAGCTCATAAGCAATAGTCGCCATGGAATAGTATTTAACTTCAGTTGATGAGTTAGACAATAGTTTGCTTCTTGGTCTTCTAGGAAATGGTGGAGCAACCAAGAAGAATAAAATAAATTAGTAATAAATGTTAGGAATTTAGAACTCCCAAATTCACACCCAAGGATATTTGATAGACAAAAATATCAGAAAATAATAACACAAGAGAATTTACGTGGAAACTCCCAAATCGGAGAAAAACCACGGGCA
>JANKOD010000002.1:10220173-10230219 GCA_026284645.1 Erythroxylum acuminatum | reverse complement strand
AATTTGTGAAAGAAAAATCAATTTAATTAAATTGGACTTAATTATAAAGTTTGAGAAACTTTAGGAATCAAATATGAAATATTTAATTTTATTAAAATTAAATTAATTATAATTTGATTTTAATTATAATTAAAGAGATTTAATTTTAATAAAAGACTCTTACGATTTTTTTTTCTATTTAAAGGGAAGAGCTTTTTGGAAGCTAGCACTTTTGTCTTCTTCCTCTCAAATCAGTTTGAGAATTGCTCTGTGAATACCATCAAAGGCTGGACACTTGAACAGCTTGTGATTGATCAATTGGAAAAGTTTCAATGAATTTTCAACAGAAAAGCAAACAAGGTATGATTTCTAAATCGATTTATGTTTTATTCAAGTTTATTCAATTATCGGGATTCGCTTAGAATTTGAAAAAAAAATTATTTTTCGCTGCGCTCGTGATTCGATCACGGTTGAATTCCAACACTCTTCTTGTGTCTGCCATTGTCATCGTCTTCTTCCATCGCTTGCCATCTTCTTTGTAGTCATTTGAGGTATGTATTCCATCATTTGCACTCTAATTTTTCTTCTAATGGTGATGTTGTATTTGAGTGTTGAGGTTTTTTTGTGTTCAATTTGTGTGTTGTGGTTTTCCTGATGGTGAATGTGTGTTGTTATAATAATGAAATTGGTGAGATGGGTAGTGCGTCCAGAATAGATTGGTTGAAGCTAAATATGGATTAGGAAGGTTGTTTGGGTATTGCCTATTAAGTGTTCGACGAAAGTTCTATTAGAGATTATTTTTGTGTTGTGATTTCTAATGTATGCATTTACTTCCAATTAAAAATTTAATGTTAGTTACCATACTGGAATGAGATGTTATTGCCAAGGAACTCCATGAAGACAAGTTCCATAACTCCCAGAAGTTGTTTCAAAGTTCCACATCACTATGTTTAACTCACATCCATACCTCATTACTTGAGTCCAAGCAACTTCGTGATATTTATTCTTATCTTTTGTTCCACTTTTCTTTATGTGTGATTGCTTTTATCTCTAATTATGGAATTATAAGCATCTTTAATATCAACTTTAAAATAAACAACATTACCTAATTTCTTTACGTTGTATCCACATATGTACATGATGACTTTTATATTGGGTTCATGCTTCTTATTCTTAACAAGCTCAATTTCATTGTTTGTTTGAATTAAAACTTATTATGTCAACTTCTAATGAGTTATAATTGTGTTATTTAGATCTTCATTGTTCATTGTCCATCATCACTTATTATTCGTTGTCTCTGTTGGCCCAAACTATGTAAGCTGTGAAGATGAAAACGAGTCTGAGTCGTTAATATTTAAATTTTTATTTTATATATAAATATTTTTCAAATTGTAATTAACATCTTGGATATTATCAAATTTAATGATATTTTATCTTTTATATACAATGTTTCTAATTTTCAAATATTTTTGTATAATAAATTATACAACAAAAAATCTAAATATTACAAACAATAATATAAATTAAAAATGTCACCAATAGTTAAAATTAACATGATATAACATTTAGTTATAATATATATTAAAATTTTGACTACTTTACAAAACGTAGCTAAAAACATTTGGCCTAATAACTTTTAGCTACCAAAACAAAACGTAGCAAAAAGATATTGGTAACGATTTAGTAAAACGTCGCCTATAGTTTTTCGTTATGAAAATAAAACGTAGCAGAAAATTATAGGCGACAATTTTCACGATTTAGCAAAACGTCACATATAATTTTTTGCTACGAAAATAAAGTGTAGTAAAAAAACTATTAGCGATGATTTTTGAAAATTGTTGCCTATATATCGTTTTTTGCTACCGGGATTTCGCAACGTTTTTTGTGACAAATGTAAATCATCTCTAATTAATGAATATGAGCGACAGATATTTTCATCGCCAGAAGTGTCTTTTGTTGTAGTTAATATCAATTGTTTGATCAGGCATGCTATATATGTCAATGTTAATTATGTTGTTGAAGTGTTAAATATAAATATTATTAGTTAACATGTTATCAGCAGCTATATGTATATTCATATATTTTATTTAGGTAGATAAATGAGCTCCCAAAGGATATGAATTCTCGATTATTGGCAGGTTTGGTCCATGTGAGCACGATTATCAAAATTTACTTATTGATACAATGTAAGATGGGTACGAAATAGAATAATAATATATTTTTAAAAAATACAGTTTTTCAATTTTGTAGATCATAATATTTCACAGTTTACTAATTTCTCTTGATTTATTTTAAGATTATGAGACATACTTTTCCACTAATTTTATGTGTATATATTAACCTAAACGTATATTTCATTAACAGTTGTACTATGGTAAATAAACAAGAAAATTTCATGCTTTTAATTTATTTCCCTTCTACTTATTATTTTTATTATAAATTCTAATATTATTGTAGGCGGACTAGTACTTCAAGTAATAAGAAATGTAAAATAGTATAACAAACATGCTTTCTTCTTTTTTTCTGTGTACTACCAACTCCATATTGGTATTAGGACTTAATAGGCGGAGCCAAATTGAACTTTAGCTATGTTTACGGTCAGCTAGGGATGTCAAAAAGGATCCCACCCGGTTTTAGCCCGTGACCCGACTGTTACTTCAAAAACGACATCATTTTTAACTTTTTTAAAAAAAATATGGTGAGTCAGGTTGGCCGGGCCAGTTAGCCCGTGATCAGGTTGGGTCACATCTCTAGGGTAAGCTTGTTTAAAAGAAACTGTTTAAATTCAATTAATGTTAGTAACTGTTGAATATAAATAAATTGAAGTTAGTTAAAAATAAACTAAATTGAAAAATAAAAAAAATTGACATATAATATTATGAATTGTTAAAAAGTGTATTTTAAACCTTAACGTTTACAACCAAATATAGAATAGACTCTAACGTTTTGAAGTGTTCAAATTAAACCCTAACGTTTTCAAAATAATCAAAACAGACCGTAAATGGATGGAAAATTTAACATAGTTAACTTCTCGTCAGTTAAACATCACGTCAAAGCTAGACATTATGTTTTATTTTTTAAATAAAAAGTGAGCTTCATTATCACATGACAAGTCAAACCTACTACCTAACCTATTGTCGCGTGACAAGTGGGATCCACTGTCCAAAATATATAAACAGTAGCTCTCACTATCATGTAACTGTAAGATTCACTTTTTGATTAATTAAAAAATAATTACGAAGCAGGAAGACGTATTTTCTATTTAAAAATATAAAATCAATGTCATGTCAAAATTAACGTAACATTTAACTGGCACGGAGTTAATTAT
Organism: Erythroxylum acuminatum; assembly: GCA_026284645.1. NCBI lineage: Eukaryota > Viridiplantae > Streptophyta > Magnoliopsida > Malpighiales > Erythroxylaceae > Erythroxylum > Erythroxylum acuminatum. The sequence goes on along the minus strand of JANKOD010000002.1, from coordinate 10,226,912 downwards.
ATCAAAATTTCCATTCATTTAGGATCTATTCCAAATATTTTGAAAACGTTACGACACAATTTGAATGCTTCAAAACATTACGGTTCAACTTGTATTCTGCTGTAAAAGTTGACATTAAAAATGCACCTTTGGCCTATTATGAACCTAAACATGTTTGATCTTATATCTTCTCTCTTGATTTATCAGATGAGGGTAGAGTTAAAGTTTAAATTTAGTTATTTATTTGAATAAATGAGTTGGGAATGATTCTTTGGGAGAGCAGCATCCACTTATATTCCTAATTAATGCATTCCAATGAGAGTAGGAATCATATTTTGGTTAGGTATTTGGCTTTTATAGACAACATTTATTAACGGTTATATTCCAAAGCCATTACAGTTTTTCAACAAACGCTTCTCTCTTACACCAACAAACCTCCCCGCTTTCGATGCCTTGTAATTGCTCCTGTTTACTTTTAACCCTGATGGATTTTAGTGTCATCTTCACCCACCACCGTCCCCATCACCATCACCACCATCATCCTAACATTCATAATCACAAGATCAAAAACAATCGAAGTTAATCTTCAATGGATGCCAGGAAAAGAGATCCTAGAGTGTATGTTCTCTCCTTCCTCTTCTTCGCATTCATTGTTTCTGGTGGAGTTTGTCTTGCCCTTTATCTTTTTCTACCATCAAATGACTCCCAAGACCGGTATCTCTACGCAGGAATGACTTTTGTTTGCATTCCATGGGCATTTTGGTTGTTAATATTTGTATATAGATGCATTAAACCGGTCCGAAATGATCTGCAACAATGCAATTCCTCTGTAAAATCATCAACCACACGTTCACAAGCTACAGGAGTTGTGCCTGCGCATACAACATCTGGCGAGTCTCCTGTGCCTTCTCCACATTCCCCTGAAGGTGCACGGCGGGTGCATTTCGGTGGGGTAGTTGTGATTAGCGAAGATGACAATGAAGGTGGTAATGAGAAAGATGGATATGAAGACCAAGGTGCAGGTAGCAACAGATCATCAGAGGGGAAGGATTCTGATATTTCCACGGAAAGTGAAATACCGTTAGCTCTCTCCGTCTGATCTTCTTGATTATATGTTGTCCTTTTTTTCCCCGTCTTAGAGCTTTTCTTAGGATATGCATGCATTGTTCTTTAGGTTTAGGACTTTCTGCCAAGTTAGAATCTTGTTGCCATCATAGCCCAGTGAAAGCACAAAAAATGTCAGACAAAGGAGATGTAGTTTAATCTCATATTGAATATAATAATAAGATATAGCCTTTCTGAAATCAATATAAACTCTGGCAATCCCTGTGATGATGATATGGGGCAGTTAGAAATTGGGAAGATAGATTTTATATTATGTGCAATATCTGGTTTCTCCCTTCTGCTCTCCTGTGAAATGAATCGAGTATAGTTACTATGAACTAAAATATGTATGTAAAAATGAGATCAATGCATGCTGTGCAGTTTTCATCTACTGGTGTAACAAAAATTTATGAGTAGAAATCATAGAAGTCAATTAGTATGCTGGAACTGTCTTGGTTTCATCTCCCTGGAGTCTTCATGATAAGTTGTATGAAAAATTATGCAGAAACTGTATCCCTACTTAATAATCACAGCTTCCATTTACTTGCATTTTCTTATAAAAGAAGAAAATGAAGTGGTTACACGTCCTACTTTTACTATGGCTGTGAAAGGAATGGAGAGCTGGGCAATCCTCAATCATGCTTCGATTTCTTTTCCCATAGTCATGTTCTTGGGGCAACTCAGCAAGCTACCTAGATGTAGTAAGAACGTAGGCAAGGAAAACAAGTTCCTGAGTCGTGCTTTTTGCATAAGGTAATTTTTTAACTAAATGCAGAAGTAAATGTCTGATAGTGCTCAAAACTGTTAGCATTATTATTTTCAAGTAGCTGGTTCTTTCAATCAAGCAGTTAAGTATAGCACTTTTCACTTATTGATTTTTTCTTCCATTAAAACATCTTACCTGATCCAATACGTAATACTTAAAAGTTTCTTAAGCTATTGGAGACATTTTCGTATGATATCTCCTAAAAGTAGCTTTTCACTCCCACTCATTAACTGTTATTCATTGAGAACGGAACTTATATTAATGGAATTCAGGACAAGGTACTACAATTATACACGGAGCACTAAGGTTAAAAAAGAAAAGCAAAACGGAAGCACATGTCAAACTTGGTACTTTGGATGTACCTTCTTCTTCTTGACTTGGGATTTGCAATCATGAATGCTATTCATGCACCCTAACTTTCTCTTCATTTCCTTCCACATGCTACTCTTCCATTTCTTTGACTTATGACTGTTGCAGCCATTCACAATTGCCTTCATTTTATGACAGTCTCTTTCTAGTTCCATCACTTTGATGCTCATTTTCTCCATTTCAGTCCTCATCTCCTCTTCATCTCTATCCTCATACAGTTCTTTTTCCTTTTCTTCCTCTGATTCATCTTTCTTCATACTTTCCTCAATAATCTGAACCTCCTTTGTGATTCTCTCTCGAAGCTGTAGCTGTCCAACGAACAACACCTGCACCACCAACCTCAGTGGCAATCTTCCGTTCTGCATTGCATGTTCACAAGCTTCAGGTGACAGCTTCTGGCAATCCAACAACTTGCATATCTCTTCCCTCTCCAGCTCTGTAAAATGCCTATGCTTATCCAGGTAAATGTCAATTGCTCTGTAAATGCCGTCGGACTTCCGATCTGTTCCTGACGATGCAAACGTTGACATCTGAGCTAGGCAAACAAATGCCCCCGCATTCAAATTAATGTCATTTGCGACCATCAGCAAAAGCTCATCAATGAGCTCTGCCACTGAGATTATGCCAGACATATCAGAACTACTGTAGTTGGCATAAAAATGCTTCAACAGCCGCCTTAAACTCTCAGTATCATATTGCACTTCCTCCGCATAGCCTTGAGAAAATATCAAGAGATCTTTGACTGTTGCCTGGTCAAGCTGCCTTCCAATCCTATTCTCATATCCATCTATGCAATCACTGCTAGATCCCAATAAAACTGCAGACCTTAGCATTTCAAACAACAATGTACATGGAACAAGCCCCTTTCTACGAGGAAGCAGCCTTTCGACAGCTTCAATCACATCTTTTCTTGGGTTCCTCTGGCACAAGGATAAGCTTTCAACGCCTGAATCACTATAAAAACCCCATTTCTTTGCATAGTTGCAAAGGGACGCAGCTATATATTCAGGCAGCAGTCCCCGTTGATTCATTTCACTGATTATAGGCTCATATAGCTGGAGTGGCAATGTTGTCAAATCCTCTGACTTCCAATCAAGAACAAAGAGCCTTCTTCTTGCATTTGGCCTGAAACATTCTTCTTCATCCGCACTATTCTGGCCACAAGATGAAATCTTCATTGGTTCTCCGAGAAGCCGGGGTTCCTCTAGTGCCTTCTGAATAATAGAATCTATACAGGCATCTATCAGGCCCAAATTCAGTGCCTGTTCAAGGTTACTAAGTACAGAATGATACGCCTTGATTGTTTCATTCCAACCAGTAAGGACTCTTTCTTCGAAGAACGTTAGAGCTCTATTTAGAAGATTATCAGGGCTGTGATTTTCAGTCATCTCCAGATAGTGAGCAAGGCAAGTGATCGGAATAACATTCTCTGTTGTGAGAATAAGTTCAAATCCATGGCAGAATCTTGCAACAAGCTCAAACGTTTCAGGATCAGTACGAATATCCTTTAAAAAGTCACTGACGTTTCGTGGGTGGTTTTCTTTGAGTAGGGAGGCCATTTTTTTTGATCTTGCAGCCAAAAGTTCCTACCAGAACATGCTGTTAGACGCAAAAAATGAAGCAATAGATTATAGAATAACAAAGTGTACGTGATCACATTGTATTTTCACCTTCAACTTACCACATTAAAAGCAAACGGCAGACCAAGCACTTCGAAATGCACATCTGGAAATCTGCACTTAGACAACCTGAAACAAAGATAGGGAATCAATCGATAATTAAATGGTAAAAATAAAACGCCAACGATTGTAAGTCTTTTGTGCTACAGTTAGCCATTCACAGAAGTGGAGAACATATGAAGAGTGAAGAGGGGGAAAAAAATGTTTACATGGATGACACTTTGTCGGCAGTTCTCATGTTACAATCTGCCATTTTCCAGCTCCACGGACTATACTGTTATAAATGTTGCTCCTCAGGTTCTGAATCTTCTGATCCTACAAAACGCACTCTAAATGAATCTAAACAATACTGCCAAAGTTAGATTACTGATAGTCTATTGATTTCTTTATCCGCACAATGTCTCCGTTTGACAGCTCTATCATACGATGGTTCAAGCATACTGCATTGAATTGTTCAGACTTGAGAAGAAACCACACTAAAAATTCAATCTTTTGGATGAATATAGAGATTAGACATAGACGGCTCTGTGCTGGCTATGACATGATGTTGAATGTTTAAGAGAGGAGTTGGAACACAGACCAAAATGAAGATAAACTCAGGAGATAAGCAGAGGAACGCTTAGCTGTGCAGAATACGTGAGCGATTTTTGAAAATTGAAATTGAAGAAAACGATATGGAGGGAGAATATTGGGTAATTATCTGGTATCTACTGCAGATTTCATATACACAATGTTAAAACGTTTTCCATGGAGAAGATCTCAACTATCCTTAATCCAGCTATATACCCAATTGCAGATACTGTATCCCTATTTATTGGGATCAGATCTTTACAAATTTCGACACGGCTATATTTGTCAGTTCATATTCCACTTAAGAGATATATTGATTCCTGATGTGATCAGGATTCATCACAATGATATCCATATGAATAGGAAGTTATTAGATTTAGTTAAGAAACCAAGAGGCATGCATTAGATGTTGAAAGATTGCTGGGGTTTGCTATGCCTATGCCTTTCAATCAGTGAACAAAGACACAACTTTGTCCAGTGTTCCAATAAGCGTCTGTTATTTGTCCCAGAGCCAGAGGACTTTAAACAAAGCCTCTCCTATGCTCTACCATTAATTGTTTCTAATTAGTCAATGCCAATGGACAACGCATAATATCCACAAGGCCTACACTTTTCTTCTGCTATAAACCAAAGATCAGAACGATATTTATTGCATTCGCAGGACCATATGCTCTTTGGCTGGGCTCAGTTGATTTGATTTATACTGATAACTGTTTTTTTTTTTTTAGTCTAAAACTAGGGAATGATAATAGGTTAGGTTAGGTTAAGCTGAAGGCCTATATCTCGTTGCTTGGTTGAGCTTCTTATGGTTAGAGCTCAACCTCAGCCCTATTACGCTGCCTTAAAACAATGTCATTTTGTTTTTAAACTTTTTAAACCTACAAAGTAAAATGATGTTATTTTGGATAGTTAATTAAACTAAAATGAAGTTATATTAAGGGAAGAGATTCAAGCCTTTTGGCAAGCCTTTCAACTTTTCAAACTGGTCCCTTTGGTCCAAGCCTGATTCATTGAATTCAGGCTGTACTTGTTGGAAGCAATTTTAATGAAGACATTCTTTTCCTTTATGTATTTTGTTAATTACATTTGATGTTTTAATACTAAGTAAAATTCTTAAAATAATTACTGTGCAATTAAAATTATTATGAGATCATAATTATGAGATTTAATCTAATTTATGTATTATTTCTAAATTGTTCCTAGCTATAGATCCATCAAGATGGGATATTAATGAAACAATAAAACTAGCACATGTTATTACGAAGAAAGTAATTGATCTCATAAATTAAAGTATGGAGATATTTAAACAAATACGTGGGTTCTTATTAGAAAATAAATTAACTGAACTAACTCGATTATGGAAATTCTAAAAGAAATATTACTTGTGTTTATGAATTTTCTCACTATGATGATTGTATAATTGATCTTTAGATTTGAGATTATCAAAGTATCTTATATAAGAGTTACTGTGTTTTGATACTATTTATGATATATTCTAATTATGGTAAATCAATTGGTAGTATTTGGAAATGTTATGAACTATGTAGAGATATTGAATAAGGATTTGTCTTAAAGTGATTAGAGAAAATGTTCTAGTGTTTTTTATTAGTATTAGTCTAAGGAATTCATGGCTAAAATGAATTGACATTTAAAAAAGTGTTTTCAAATATCAATTATAAATTAATTTCTAATTAGCAAGAATTAACATGATTTGATTTATAAGAGTAGACAATATATCCGTACTCTATATCTAATTGGAACATAGATGATGAAAGGATTAATCATACATCTTAACCATACATAGATAGATTGAGTCAAACTATTTTGACATTCATAATATTTGAGTAGTCATGACATACTATTAGACGTCAATCTTGATTTATGATTATAAATTGTCGAATTATAAAATTAGTGATAAATTAAAAGGAGTTTTAGTTATAAATTAGAATTATAATTTACAATTATTGCAACATATTGGGAACCGAATGCGTTACATATAAATAACAGTTAAAAAAGAAAAATAAATTTAAAATAAATTAGATTTAATTGTGAAATTAAGAAACTTTAGGGATCAAATGTGAGACTTTTGATTATATTAAAATTAAATTGTATTTATAATTAGAGTTTGACTTCATTATAATTAGGAGATTTAAATTTAATAAGAAATAAAACCTTATTCTTTAATAAATTGGAAATAACCATAAGGGAGCTAGCACTCCTACTTGTTCCTCTCAAACAATGAGTTCTTTTTTTCTACTATGTGGATACTATT
>JANKOD010000002.1:10180472-10203913 GCA_026284645.1 Erythroxylum acuminatum | reverse complement strand
CGGAAGGAGAGATTGCTGCAGCTTCAAGCACCAAGGATAAAAGGATTCAACTTGCGCTTATCTTTGGTCTCTGGTACTTCCATAATATTGTCTTTAATATTTACAACAAGAAGGCACTGAATGTCTTTCCATTTCCATGGTTTCTTGCCTCGTTTCAACTCTTTGTTGGGTCCGTTTGGATGTTCATTCTATGGTCGCTGAAGCTACAACCTTGCCCGAAGATCTCGAAACCGTTCATTATTGCTCTTCTTGGACCTGCATTGTTTCACACTATAGGACACATATCAGCCTGTGTTTCATTTTCTAAAGTTGCTGTTTCTTTTACTCATGTCATAAAATCCTCGGAGCCTGTCTTCTCTGTCATTTTCTCTTCGTTTCTTGGGGACACTTACCCATTAAAGGTTTGGCTCTCTATTCTCCCCATCGTTCTTGGTTGTTCCCTTGCTGCCATCACTGAAGTGTCCTTCAATTTTCAAGGCTTGTGGGGTGCTTTGATTAGCAACGTTGGTTTTGTTCTAAGAAATATTTACTCGAAGAAGAGTTTGCAGCAATACAAGGAAGTGAGTGGACTTAATTTGTATGGTTGGATCAGTATAATCTCGTTAATTTATTTGTTTCCAGTTGCGGTTGTTGTTGAGGGATCACAGTGGGTTCAAGGGTATCATAAGGCCATTGAATCTGTTGGGAAATCATCAACATTTTACTTATGGGTGTTGGTATCTGGGATTTTCTATCATCTCTACAACCAGTCATCGTACCAGGCACTTGATGATATTAGCCCCTTAACCTTCTCAGTTGGTAACACAATGAAGAGAGTGGTGGTGATTGTGTCTACTGTGTTGGTGTTCAGGAATCCAGTTAGGCCATTGAACGCTCTTGGATCAGCCATTGCAATTCTTGGAACCTTCTTGTACTCCCAAGTAACTGCCAAGAAGCCGAAGAAAATTGAAGGTGAAAAGGAGGGTTAGACAGACTTGTTGGTTCACCAATCTATCCTGGCAATTTTGTAACTAATAACTTGTGCATTTCTCAATGTTACCCATTACTGTGGTTGATGACATTGCATTGTTGATTTATGCTTTGGATTTTCTGCCTTGTGCTGTCCTTGGTGTTTTGGTTTCATTATATTCATAGGTTCCTTGTAAGTCCATCGAGGTGCCATTGTATTAATATGTTTGTTTGCTCTGCACCCTCAAGAAGACAAAATATGCACACATGCTTGAAAATTGAGAAGGAATTGGGACTTTCTTTCATAATGATCAAGACTTCAAGAGGCTACTTGATCAAGCATGTTTTCTTTTAAATTGATAATCTGAATATTGTAGATTGGAGTATGGATATACATTTCGTGGTTTCGCAGATGAAAGAAGGATCAGGTTAGACCATAAGACAATTATAGGAACAATATTCAAAATGTATCTTCAAATTTAATATTACTGCTCTAATATTTTGCAGCAAAGCTGGGATACCAATTGATATTTGTATAATTTTTAAAAGGTTATTTAGGAATCATTAGGGACAATATAAGAGGAATAGATTCCTTTTAAGGTAATTTAATCTCTAGAATTCCATGATTGTTGTGAATCATCATCAACAACACCAGTTCTAATTCTGTTGAAGTGTGAAGTTTGAAGAAGAATTCTAATTCTGCTAGAGCGCGAGCTGATAATACACAATCTTACTCCTACCTAAATAGAAAGGCTACTTTCGATATATGCAATGTGTTATGAAGATCTTACGAGATTGTTGCGACTCCAAAATAAAATAACTAATTTCTACATATTTTCGAATACATGTTTCGAATTATAAATTTTGAAGGCCAACTATAACATAAGTTACTTGTGCATGTTTTAATATGGTTTTTATCAATAAGATGCCTACCACAGCATAAATTATAACCAAAGTGAAGAACATAATTCCTATCGTAATTAACATTTACATGGATTTCATTGAACTTTTTAAAATGTGTGTTGATGAAACTGTTGTTAAAATGTGTAGTTGCTATTTAATCTATATAAAGAATGAATTACACCAGCCAATGTTCAAGAATTCAATACATAAGCATGATGCTGTGATTAGGCCTGTGATAAAATTGGAGCTGCAGAAGACACTTCTAAAGTTCCGTGCCAAGTTTGATTGACCATGATTTGTATAAAGGTTACACCACCAAGTCTTCCGCTTCAAAAACACGCAAGGATGTTTCTCTCGAGTACAACATTCTTCACGAGCTTTGGCCAAATCAAAAAACTCAACCATTTTATCCAACGGTGAATGGTTGTCAAGTTGAACGCTAGAGCCCTTGCTCCTTTTATGGATGAATCTCACCCACCAAGATTCTAGCCGTTAATGTTTTCTTTCCCATTTTCCTTCACGTCTTCCTTCTCTTTCTCTTCGTTCTATCACTTGCCTAGACTTGCTTCCTCTAGACACGTGTCTTTGCGCAGAACCAAATCCACCAGATTGTCCATCCAATGCTGATGCGTCTGGATCTCCAACACTACCGGTATCACCCAGGTCCCTGCTTCCATCAAAATTTTCTTCGTAACTGCTGCCACCTTCATCTAGACGGTCTCTTGATTGAAGAATAGTTGGCGTTTGTCCTGAAAATGCCCGAGACCCTGATAAGACAATGGTTGGTATAGTACCAGATGTACTAGCAGTAGACATTTCAGGCGGCAAGCTTCCACTACTGGTTCTTGCAGTTGCTTCATTACTTGATCTTCCATTTTCCCTTTCGCGATATCTCCTGCAACAGATTAATATGTCAATCAAAATCAAGCTACTATATTCCACAGTTCTGCACTTGGATTGCAACAAAAGGGCTTAAACCACCATAGAAGAGTTTGAAAGATTTTATTTTTTGATACATAAGTAGCCACAGAAAAAATCAAATTGTTTTTCAATTACACATCAGCATCAAGTCAGCTCCTTCTCCCAGAGGTAGGTACAATAGCTGATAATAAATGTTTGATAAACAATAGATGCAGGGCAGCAAAATGGGAGACAAAGATTGATATTAACTATACTAGTAGCACCTCATCCAGTACTTAGCAACCAGGATTTCATAAAAACTTTGGTTTTGGTCCTTCGCTAATTATTTCCTGTTCTTATTTAATCCTCCTGCTCATCTAGGGGTAAGGAGAATAATTATTACCAAAATTGCCAAAATGACAAGTGATGTCCAACAATACGTGCCAATTTTTACCAAGATAATAATAATAATAACACGATGATGAAGATGATGATAATTATACCTGCCATGAGTGGACGAAGAAAAGTCACGTCGTGAAGACCGTAATCCTGATTCAGCCTGCTCCAGTTCACGCTGAAGTTCTCTCTGCAGGTAATATAAACAATTTAAGATGAAACATCTTTAAAAAGAAAAGACAACCTACAGTTTGAGCCTTTGTTTGATTGTTTCTCAGAAAGCATGCTGCGCAAGGACATCTAAGGACATTTATACTCAGAAAGCATATGTGCCAATCGAGACCTCACCAAAGTTTGTTCACAACGTGAAGCATCAGATAACCAGGAAAAGTTGTAGATTTTTGAGCTATACAAGGTTTTGCAAAGACTACCACATGGAGTGTAACTGAATCTTGTGACATTTTAAGCATCCCTCCAATTGCAGTGTATATGAAAAGTAGAATAAATGTCGAAGTTTATGGAAGGTTTATCTAAAGGGTTAGATACTAGGAATCTTGCCTGTGTTTGTTTCTCCTTCTCCATATCAAGATTGTGGCGGAGCTCTCTAGTTTTCGAGCGTTCAAGTTCTAGCAATCTCTGTCTCTCCAGTTCTTTCTCTGCTTCAGCCATCCTCTCTCTAAGACATTAGGTTCACTAATCAGATCATATCCCAAGACTTAGTTAGTTAGAATTTAGGAGCAACATTGGCTAAACCTGTCCAGTTCTTGAAGAAGTCCCTCTTCTCGTAAAGCTGCATCCTCCAGGTATTTCTGACGGGCACGTCTCACCAGTAGTTTCCTATGTCTGCGGGCTACTACATCCTCTAGGACTTTGGATTTCTCTCTGACAAAGATAACAGCAATTTGGATGTAATAGGACCTACTATAAAACTATACTTTCATGCAAAAGAACAATGCAAGTGTTTTGACATTAGCATTTCAGAGACACTCATCAAGAATCTCAATCCTAATGATTAACATTGCTTGTAATTTGAGTTATTACGCCTCTTTCTTTGTAGGCTCTTTTCTTTACCTTAAATAGTCACATTAACACTAGTTATCATTCTAGTTCCAGAGTCTTCAAGATCATAGCAATAGATCTTTCATTTTTTCCTTCTATGAATTCTGTGAAGCATATATAAACATCCTTAATCGAGATTTCAATTTAACATGTCAAATTTAATGTTGTCCTAACGATTAGAATTGCTTGTAGTTCAAGTTTATATAGCCTCTTTCTTTGTAGGCATCTTTCTTTACCTTAAATAGTCACATTAAGACTAGTTATCATTCTAGTTCCATACGTTTCAAGATTATAAAAATAAATCTCACTTTTTCCTTCCATGAATTTTGTAAAGCATATATAACAAACATTCTTAAGACGAGAGTTCAATTTAACATGCCAAATTTAACATTGTTTGACCTTCTATTGAACAATTAATGTGAAATCCAGACAGTAAACACAGGAATAGAAGAATCCATCACTCACATCATATCTAACAAGTTTTTCTCTCTTAATTACCACGAATATTTATAGCTATTTTTATTCCCTATTGACCTTTAAATAATTTTGGTATAGCACAGTACTATACAAATAAAAGACAGTACATACATGGACTGAATGTGATCCTTGATATGCTGAAGACGGTCCTTATGCTTCATAGAGGCTGGAACATAAGGAGTTGAATACTAGTTAAAACAAATGGAAACAGAAGGATTTGAAAATGAGCTGGCTAGCTCCAAGTAGAATATTGTAACCATTTTTTAGAAGAAAATCAATACCGCTGATTAAAGAATTCTGCCTCTCTTTACTTGAATCATTAGACAATTCTTTTGTTGCATGCTCTTTTTGAAGAATATCTAGCTCCATTTGAGCCTCCTCTAGCTCCTACACAACATGGTATAATGCCAGCCTTTCTATAAGTTGAAATTAAAGGAAAAGCATGGCTAAAAATAAAATATTACCATTGCTTCTTGGTCAAGTTTTTCTGTGAACATATCAAAATATGCCTCAACCGAAGTTAGATTAGCAAGGACCTGTAACAATTTAGATGCAAATAAATTAGAAAATTTTATTTCATACTTCTTTTTGAATTCTTCTAAAACAATATGCAGACTCACGTGTCCTTTAAAGTAGCAGGCTCAGTTTCATTTCTGATAATAAAGGGAAAGAGTGTTTTGAGAATGCATTAGCAGGAAGGCCAAGTTTGCATCAATTTTCTTACCTGCAGAATTGATTCACGAGTGTTCCCAAAATCTGGATCAACTTGATTTGAAGAACTTGAAGACAGCGCCTCCCTCAGGACCTTAGGCAAAAAAGTACGATTGGATATAATAGAAAATTGCAGCAACCATATAAAATTATTTCCCCTTTAATAAAAGAGAACTAGTTGCATATGCAACTAACATGTAAAACAGGCTTGTAAAAAAAATGAAGAAGAAAACGAAGAAAAGAAAACATTGCTTTAATCTAATTTATCAGAGAAAACAAAAAGAAACACAAAAGTGCCCGTCCCATAAAAGTAACCCACATAAAGTTGAGCCAAATGGCGGTGTTAGCCCCTTCAGAATTTACAGAACTAGAAATAATTTATTAGGTTTATTTTACCCTTTTGTTTGGTTGATAGAAATATTTCCTTTGATTCATTGCCTTCCATTATTGATGCAAGTACACAAAAAACTAGTCAGAATAGTTGATGGGAGGAAAAAATAGAAAAAGGCTTTGCCAACTTCAGGCCTAGACTGATGATTTAGGTCATTGATTGCTAGACAAACCTCTTTTGCTTCGTCACCTTCATTCCTCAATTTACACAAGACTTCACAAGTATTTTTCTCGAGGTCACCTACTTTGGCTGTTGAAAGATAAGAACAATGATAAATGAATGAAAAACTTGGATATCTTCATTATTTTCCTCATTTTTAAGCACCTTATAGTGTATAAAAAAATGCATACCACTTTTCGAAGAGCCTATACTCTCAATGAATCTCCAGACATCTTGAGGTATTAATTCAATGTCTTCAACTGGAGAATACAGGCAGGCACCAGCAACAAGAGCTAATGAAAGTCTTAGTTGCGGGCCCTGACATGTTGGGTATGCAAGTCCTCCCAAAATACGGAAGACACTATCGGCTCCAGCGAGAAAAGATTGTAACTGGTATCGTGCAGCATATGGAATAAAACCCAAGAGAAGCACCATGGCATGAGTTTTCAACGGTAATAACATCTCAGACGATGCCATCAAAATTACCCGATCCCATATACTTGAAATTAAAAGTGACAAAAATGATTCTGCAACTGAAGAAACTAAACCAGGTGAAAGCAACTTATTGCATGATGCAGAAGACTGTATAACCTCTTCTCCATTTGCATCTAGGCCAACCAATCTACCCAAATGCTGGAGTACCATAAAACGTTGTTCAGGTTCAGGATGGCCCAGCAACGTGACAAAAAGATCGGAAAGAGGCCCATTACCCTCGTGAAGGCTATGTAGACCTCTCGAAAGTAACATTTTCAACCATTTATCAGACTGCAACCGCCAGGAGAGTTTGGGTGCATTAAAAGAAAAGGCTTTTATTGCAGAACAGATGGTGTCAATCACATTGTCCAGAGGAAAACAATGGGGCGCTCCAAATAGACAATCAAGCATCAAAGATGCAACTTCCCAGCAATAGGTTTCCTGAAGCTTAATGATGACTTCTGCAAGTCCCTCTAGCCCAATCCTCCAATGAACTCCAACCTGTTCAGGTGGTTTAGTAGATAAAGAACTCTCACTACCATTATCTTCAGCATTTCGAACTTGCATATTGATTGAAGATAGGCACTTTGAATACAAAATGCACTGAGCAGATGTAATAGCTAGCTTCTTTGCCAGGTGACGATGCAATTTCCAGCAGCGCTCTATGGTTGGATTAAGCTTGGCAATAACACTTTCCAAGCCCTTAGTAAAGTCTTCTACTTCCTCAGCTCTTAGACATTTATCCTTTCGCTTCAAGATAATGCCATCAGAATCATTATTTTCCAGATTCTCAGATATCTTCGAAAAATCAGTATTATCACATATTTCATTGAGAAACCATGAAGTTACCTCACTATTGCCCAAAATTAATTCATTGTCTACAGCGGGAGATTGGGCCTGTTGAAGTGGGACAAGACCAAATGCTCCTAAAGTCTGAACTACGGAACTCTTACAACTTTCAAGAACCATTTGGAATGCATATAGATAGTCATGGAAAACTGTGGTTGGCTCAAAATTAGTAAAATCAGCCCATAAAGTTAGAGCGTGCAGTATTTCCCTTCTACGCTGAAAGGATAAATCAGTAAACACACAAGCCAGGATGAAAATTGTTAAGGCTCTGCTGTACTCTTTCTTTGCAGATGCATCTCGATTTTCCTTTTCGTGTCTAATATCATCAAAAAGCTCCTCAAAGCAAAGAGATTCAAAGGTAAGACATGAATCATCAACCAACTTTTCCTCATCTTTAGATGCCTTCTTTAATGAATATGAAATGATGGGCTTCAACAGACGCATTAATGAGTCAAGAAATTCCACATCACAGTATGTGGCTCTACAAAGGGACACCAGTATTTGCACTACTCTAGGTATCTCTGGCACCATTGCCTCCATGTGCTCTGTCACAATAGCTTCAAGAAGATAAAGGATGATGGCTTTAGCATTTTTTGCCATATAACCTTTAACATGATAAGAGTTACTTTGAATGATTTGGTTGTTTTGTGAAAATGGCCATGAACACAAGTCTGAGAACCAACATAAGATATCAGGCACAGTACTGGAAGAATGAGCTTTCAGCTGTAAACCAACAGCTTCCAAAATATTCTCCGCAAAAGATTGGAATTGCCTTTTCATATGTGGAAAGAACATACTGAGATCAGGATAGAGCACATGGAAGGATAAATCTTGATGCAGCTCATCTTTAACCTTAAATTGTTTAGATGCTGGAGAATCTTCAACCACAGATTGTTCATTTTTCTGATCTTCAGGTTTTTGGTTAACAGCTTTTCCCACTACTGAAAGTTCATCAGCAAAAATTGATAATAGATATGTTAGTTGTGACAGATCATTAGCAAGGGAGAATCGGTTCTTAATATATTCTTTTGCGTTACGAGATATCGCCATCCAACCAAGAAAGCGAACTAAGGGACAGGCACTGAAGGAAAATGAGGATATTTTCTGCATCCAGGCTGACGATGGAATCAAATTTCCAGCCCTAAATCTGTTGCCATCATTGACTGCAAAGTCTGATCCATCACCATCACTTGAAGCAATTACTAATCTCTGAAGCAGGAGCCAGCGCCGTCGTAATACAAGCATCTTTGCTGTATCTAGCTGAAGATTGCCTTCTTTGCACTGATGGTATAATGATGTTATCATGCCATTAAGATACTCACCAGATCCCAATATAATATCAATCACTTCTTCTGGAGCACAGTACAGCCACGTGGCAGAGTTCAACAAAAACACAAGGCAATGCATAAGAATCTCATGCAACGAGTCACGCTCCTTTTTCAACCTTCGAACAAGAAAACTGAAGAGCGTAGCTTGGTTTTGTCGAACCAAGGTCACTGCATCTGCAGATTGTATATCTATAGGAGACAGCTTAAGTGCTTCATCATCAGGCCTTTCATGGTAGCATTGGACATCTCCCCCATATTGGGCCCTATGAAACTTACCATCTAATTCAGCTGCCTCAAGAAGTATTTGAAGAACAAGTTTATCCCTTTCATTTTCAAGAACAGCTATTCTCTCCAAGTCAGAGGCATTCCTCTTAGAGGTATTCTTCAGCTCTGAAATTCCATATGCTTTCTCATCTCTGGTCCCACTAGTGCTAATTATGTCCATCATGTTTGAACTTGACCTGACTGACATCATAAAAAACGGATTCACATAGCATTCTGCTGCCAAGAGTAAAGCATCTATAGCAGCATCATGACCTTCAACAGTTTTATCAGATTGGGAATTCAAATCAGAAGCCAAACACCGAAACTCAGAAGCTCTTAGCTCACAATCACGATAGTTTACAAGTTGCATATAGTTGGCTTGAACATCGAAGTATTCAGCAGCAAAACCAGCATCCAATTGCAAATCATTCTGAAATGACTGACTGACTTTTTTTTCAGCAGCATGTTTCAATTCTGAGTTTATATCTCTCTGGTTGGATTCTAAAATATCTTTGTTAGGATTACTTGAAGCATTTATCAACACTACGGTCCGCAGTTCTGAGGGAGCAAACAGAAGACTCACATCATCAACAATATCCACCTTTGAATTGGTATCAGAGACATCAGCTTTTCCATCCTGCACCTCTTGATTGTTTGATTTTGCAGAAGTTCCACCATGTTGAAACATGGAAGGATATGATAAAGTACTTGAAGATTCAAGTTCGGTGTTTTCAGAGACAGAATATTTGCAAAGGTCAATGTCAGCAGGTAACTGCATATGAGGTTCCAAAATTGAGAGAAGTACACTGCCCAAAGAATGATTGGAATTACTCATGGATTGAGCACAAGTGAAAATCAT
Organism: Erythroxylum acuminatum; assembly: GCA_026284645.1. Classification (NCBI taxonomy): domain Eukaryota; kingdom Viridiplantae; phylum Streptophyta; class Magnoliopsida; order Malpighiales; family Erythroxylaceae; genus Erythroxylum; species Erythroxylum acuminatum. The sequence goes on along the minus strand of JANKOD010000002.1, from coordinate 10,194,195 downwards.
ACTATCAGATCTCATTATCTAGTCACTATAGGAACTGTATCTGTAGTTATCATACAAGTGGGCAAAGATCCCCACCCTCAGCAGTCCTCCATCTTACCCCTTTTATCCTTCTCAGTCAAACATAGACAACCTTGTTGGCATGGAGGACTCTAGGTCATTTTGTTATCAACATAACCAACACAATGAGCAAGAAGGAACTATCAATATTGGTATATTATTTTATTGGATGAATATCATACTAAATGATTGAAAACTAATGTTTTATTTTCGCCCTCTTGTATTTCTTTGCTCTCAAAGTGAGGAATTGTATAAAGCATACATTCTACCAACACTATCACACAGGCAACTTAATACCTGGGAGCAACCGCACCACGTCTCCATTCAGATTCCAAAGAAGGAAGAACAGCAGGCTTTTGCACTGCTGTGCGGATTACATTGAGTGCGATTGCACCAGCTTGTTCCTGCTTATCCGAGAAACTGAAAGAAACATCTCCAAATGCTATCATGCTCTTATGTGCATATATAACAGGATCAAGAAAAGGTTCTAGCATTTCAAACAAAAAGAGAATTCTATGCTTGACTTCCTGCAAGGAACAAAATAAAGAAAATAACTGCAGTTATAACCAATGCAATATTTCTTATATTAATAGCCAATTAACACCAATCCATAAGACCTTTCAGATTTTAATGAGTTTTCCCCCTTAATTAGTGTGACTCAGACATACAGTACTTTAACCCTAACAAATTAAGAAGCAGTACTAATGTTTAGCATGCCACTACCTTATACTTCCCCATCATATCATCCATGTGCCCTAAAAGAGCCAGCACTATGTATTTGAGGAGCGCACGAGCACGTGTGATGGAATAGCGAGCATCCTAAAGCAAATTGAGACAACGTTAGGGGATTTAATATATGTACATAAAAGGAAGTAGAAAGACAGTAAATTGCAATATGGCATAAGTATCACTGATTAGGACAATTATATGACAGATTAAAGTATCCTTACCTAATTATTTCCTGATGGGGAGCCATCTTTTAACAAATTTACATAAAATATCCAATTTATCAGGCAGATATTTACCAAAGAACAGGAACTAGTCAACAGACATTGATATTGAAATGCAAAACAGAAAATGACATAAGGTGAAACTACAAGAATGTAATATTTACATGAATTTGTAAAGCATTCTGTGTTGAATGACAATATTATAATACTGTTTGTGATAAGGATCCAGCAGATAGATCTTTGTTATCATGGGACAACACTTTACTGACAAAAGGTTGGTCTTCTGATATTTCAGGTTGGACTCCATGGTTAAAAATTCTCTAATAAATAGAATTAGGATAACTTCCATATAGTTCTCTCCCATATGGATGAGTGTTTTATTAGGAGTCTATCAGAGGAATATGAGTGTTTTATTAGGAGTCTATTAGAAAAGTATTTTATTTTTAGTAGAATTCTATTATTTCCCTATTATTTTGGCACTAGTTTATGTTATTGTTAGAACTCTAGCTTTATAAACTAGAGATAGTGTATATTATTGAATATATGAACGGCACTCTACTGCTATTACAAGGGTGATTCCACTAAACACCCCCTCCCAGAGCTTAAATGCTCCTCAGAAAGAAGGAAATTCTTTCTGTCTACAATATCTCTCTTCTTCCTGCTTCCCCCCTTTATCCTCTCCCCCCTTTGGCCTCAAAACTACCTACTGAGGCCATTCTGTTACACCCCAACCTTGTGCCAACTCGGCCCCTAACTAACTCACTCGCTCCTCTCAACCCACTCTTTCTTTCTCCTCGACTATACTCTCCATATCCTAGGCTTATTTCTGTTCCTGTTATTCTCTTCCCTTCCTGAAATACCCTCGACATTAGTCCTATCATTGCTCCCCTCTAGAAGAGCAGCCTTGTCCTCAAGGCTGCATTGAGGAAATTGACTGCCAGGAACAAATTCATCCTCCCATGTAGCATTCTCCATCGGCTTGCCCTTCCATTTAACTAACCACTGGCGTGTGTGAGTGCCCCTCCTTAGTAATTACTCTCAGGTTCAACGACCTCATCCAACTCCGCCTCCATTCCTTCAGGCAAAGTTGTCTCGACAGTGTAGTTCCCAATAGCCCTCTTTCGTTAAGACACATGAAACACCAAATGGACTCTAGAATGTAGGAATAGTTTGCGCTTATATGAGACTACTCCACATTTTTCCAGAATTTGAAAAGGCCCAAAGTATCTTGCCGCTAGCTTTTGATTAATATGTCGAGCCACCGTTAGCTGTTTGTGGGGACGAAGTTTAAGAAATACCCATTCTCTCACCTGGAAAGGCAACGGAGTTCTTTTGCTATCAGCATACTTTTTCATCTGGTCTTGTGCCCTATTCAAATATTATTTAAGCTGATGCAATGCCTCATCTCTGTCAATTAACACTCTAGCCACTACCTCTACCTTAGTTTCTCCTTCTAAATACCGAACCAAGGTTGGTGGTTTCCTACCGTAAACCACTTCAAAGGGAGTTGAACCCGTAGACACATGGAAGATGGTATTATACCATAATTCTGCCCATGATATCCAATAGGACCAATGCCTAGGTTGTTCAGAAGCAAAACACCTCAAACAAGTTTCTAAACACCTATTGAGGACTTCGGTTTGTCCATCCGTTTCCGGATGATAAGAGGAGCTCATTTTAAGCATAGTACCCTGCAGTCGAAACAACTCCCTCCAGAAATAACTAACAAACAAAGGATCACGATCACTTATGATTGATTGTGGCACTCCATGTCGGCGTACTACTACTTTAACAAACACCTCAACCACACTTTTAGCAGTACAAGGGTGCTTCAATAGAATAAAATGGCCATATTTAGATAGCTTATCCACCACGACCAGCACTGCTTCATACCCCTTAGATCTAGGAAGTCCTGTGATGAAGTCTATTGAGATATCTTCCCAAATCTGGTTGGGAATCAGCAGGGTTGCAGCAGACCCCCGGGAGATGTGGCAACATATTTCTGCCTTTGACAAAGTCTTGTACGGACTTCTTCATACCGATCCAATAAAGATTGCTTGCAATTCTCCTATAGGTGAGCAGAAAACACGAATGGCCTCCGATAGGGGAAGAATGAAACTCTTTTAGGAGTAAAGGAATAAAAGTGGATTGAGTTGAAATCACCAACCTTCCCTTATACAAAAGAACACCTTCGTGCCATAAAAACCCGGTTCGAGACGTTGGATCCCGCTGCAGATCCATTATAATGCCACTCAAAATAGGATCTTGGTGCACCTCGTGCTGGAGGATTCGGCTATCAGCCCACAATGGGTAAGAAATGATGCTTTTCAACTCTCCTTCTTCCTACACCTGTGACAACGCATCAGCAACTTTATTATCTGGACCCGGTTTGTAAACGACCTCAAAATGATAACCCAAAAGCTTAGCCATCCAACACTGTTGATCCATAGTAGACACCCTTTGTTGCAATAAATGCCGAAGGCTTTTCTGGTCTAAATACACCACAAATGATTTGCCTAACAAATAGTGGCGCCAATGATTCACCGCCAACACCAATGTCGTTAGTTCCTTCTCATAAGCCGATTTAGAAATATTTCCCTCTGAAAAAGCTTTACTAAAGTATGCCATCGGTCTCCTATTCTGCATCAAACCTGCACCTACCCCCTTGCCCGAAGCATCACATTCAACCTCGAAAGATTGGGAAAATTTTGGTAGAGCTAATACCGGAAAAGTAGGAAAGCCTTTTTTAATGTCTAAAAAGACTCTAAAGCTGTTGAGTTCTAATGAAACCCTTCTTTCTTTGTTAGTTCAGTGAGAGGTTTTGCTATTTTACCATAGTTCATAATGAACTTTCGATAATATCCGATCAACCCAAGGAATCCCCTCACCCCCTTAACATTTCAAGGAATAGGCCACTTCACAAAACTTGAAACTTTGGCTAGATCAACCACTACCCCTTTTCCGAAAATAAAATGACCCAAATATTCCACTGTTCGCCTTCAAAAACTGCATTTCTACTTGTTAACCACAAACCGATGCCTTTTTAAGACCCCCAAGACACTTGTTAAGTGCAAACGATGAGTATTCCAATCAACGCTATATACCAGAATATCATCCAAAAAAAATAGAACAAACCTCCTAAGGAAAGGTCTGAAAATGTCATTCATTGCGGATTGAAACATAGCTAGCGTGTTGGTTAATCCGAATGGCATTACTAGGAATTCATAGTGGCCATCATGTGTTCTGAAAGCCGTTTTGTGGATGTCCTCATTCTTGACCCTAATTTGTTGATACCCGGATTTGAGATCTAATTTAGAGAAGAAACCAGCACCGTGCGACTCATCTAAGAGTTTATCCACCACCAAAATAGGATAATTGTTTAGTACTGTGGCCCTATGTAGGGCTCTATAATCGACACACTTTTTTTTTTGAAGAAAGTAACACTATAATCGACACACATTCGCCATGAAGCATCTTCTTCTTGACTAAGATTACCGGGCTAGAATAAGCACTGGAACTAGAACGAATGATGCCTATTTGCAACATTTGCTGAACCTGTTTTTCAATCTCATCTTTATGATGGTGTAGGCATCTATATGGTCTCACACTAATAGGACCTTGTCCTTGCTGTAAAACAATAGAATAAGAGTGGTTTCATTAGGAAGGTAACCCTTGAACCTCTTGGAATACCTCCGGAAATTGGTTCAACACTAGGTTTAGCTCTTGTTCTTCTTTTATGTTAAGTTGAATCGGTTGCTCCCCTGTTATAGCCATTCCTTCAACTGAGAGGAATTACCACTTAAGATTGCTAAAAGACTGTGTAAGGATACTGAATCCTGAGGGTACACACTTCCTCTTCTCTGTACTGCCTTTGTTTCTGCATTGCCACACAACTCCACCGTTTGTCCTTCATGTTGGAATTGCATGGTCATCTCCTTCCAGTCTACGATGACCTTTCCCAATGTTTGTAACCAAGCAATCCCTAAAATCACATCCATTCCTCCTAAATCTAGAACATAAGCGTCAATCTTCCAGTCCATCTCACCCAGCCGAATAGGAACCCCTATACACCTTCCTTTAGCAGTCACCTTATGGCCATCACCCAATCTGATTCCCAAGGCCTTATTCAACTCTACCGTTAACCCAAGGCCACTAGCTAACTCAGGTGAAATAAAATTGTGGCTTGCCCCACTATCCACCAAAATCACAATAGGAACCCCGTGTAATTTCCCTTCTAGTCTCATGGTTTTAGTTTCAGATACCATCGCTTCATTAACACCAAACACTCCCACAGTTCTGCATTCTAAAGCTACATCTCCCTCCTCTTCCATATCTACCTCCGTAGCTATTATTTCTCCATCTACATTCAACGTTTCATTGTCATCCAGAATTAGTAACCTTAGTTGCCTCTCTGAGCATTGATGTAGTGGATGGAATCTCTCCCCACATCGAAAGCAAAGACCTTTGGCCTTTCTATCCACGAGTTCTTGGTAAGAAATGTGACGCAACCCCCTGTTTCTCTCTATCGACATTCTCCTTTCTCCCTCAGGCCTCTTTATCGGTGCTGTCATAGGTGGTGCGGCAGCTCGGCTCTGCGCATGGGAGTTAGGTTGGAACCTGGATTTTTCCTAGGTTCTACACGCTCCAAATCCACCAGAATATCTCCCTCGACTCACTGGGTTTGGGCGATCTGACTTCTTAGGGTTCGGGTTGACCTGAAAATTGCCCCTAAAATGAATCTCTCGACTTTGAGCCCATGCATGCTGTCGAGAACCCAAGTTCTCAAGACCTTCATGCTCTCCGTTCACCTCTTCTTCCACAGCCCTTGCAATTTTCATCATCTGGTACCTATTCACCGGCCCAGAAGTGCGCATCTTCCTCCATATATCCGATTGCAAACCACTTATGAAGTATCCATAAATTGTTCTTCTGGTAAACAACCCCCCTGCGACGATATGAACTTGAAGGCCTCGATGTATTCTTCAACTATGTCAGTTTGCCACAGATCCGAAAGCTCTTCGAATGGGTTCTCGAACTACCTCCCTCCATAATCGATTAAAACTCTCTTAAATTTTTCCCAATCCAATTCCACCTCCGTCTCCCTTAGAAGGTTAAAACAATGAATAGTTGATCCTTCCATACTTAAGAGAGCCAGTTTGATTTTCACCTATTCTGAGGTATTATGAACCTCAAAGTATACTTCCACTCTAGTAATCCACCCTATAGGATCAGACCCATCAAACATGGGCAACTCAACCTTACGTACCGACATCCTATATTCCTCCATAGTATCAAAGGAATGCTCCATCAGAGTGGATCGTTGAGGGGGTTGATTATTCCTTTCTCCAGCCATAGTTCGCCTCCTTCCTGAGGTATCACTCCCCTGTCCTTCTTCTGGTCTCTTACCCACCATCTTGCTCATTTCCAACAACAAAGCTCGCTGCATTTCCCCCATTGCCATCCTCATAGATGATTGAGTATCCTCGACTCCGGCCTCCAAATTCGCCATACGAGAATCCGACAAATCTATCCTATCGGACATCTTTGGTGGCATCAAGGTTGATCTTTCTAAATTCTTAGTTCCCCAAAAGAAAACTGATTCTCCCTTCCTATATTTGGCATGTCAGACCAATGATAGAACTCTAGCCTTATAAACTAGAGATAGTGTATATTATTGAATATATGAAAGGAACTATATTGCTATTACAAGGGTGAATCCACTGGACACCCCTCCCAAAGCTGAATTGCTCCTCAGGAAGAAGGAAATTCTTTCTGTCTACAATATCTCTCTTCTTTCTCCTCAATGCCTCTTTCATCTCCTCCTCTTTCCTCAAAACTACCTACTGAGGCCATTCTGTTACAACCCAGCCCTTGTGCCAATTCAGCCCCTAACTAACTAACTCACTCACTCCTCTCTGCCCCCTCTTTCTTTCTTCTCGAGTATACTGTCCATATCCTAGGCTTATTTATGTTTCTGTTATTCTCTCCCGTTCCTGAAATACCCTCGACATTGGTCCTAACATACTTATAATTGTTTTTGTAATAATTGCTTAAGCTCGTATCCTTTGTTGTAGGATGGTCCTATTATTATCTGGTTCTCTTTTTTGTCTCTTCCTAGTTTCACAAATGCTTAATATTTCAACATGGAATTTATTTTACGCAGACTGTATGACCATTTGACACGTCATCCTGGATTTCAATTTTGCAAAACTCGAGCTTTAAGCTTCTTAGTTTTCTTTTCAAACAAAAGGAAGATGTTTCATTCATTGATGCATTACCTGTACTAAAGTCATTTAGTTCCTTCAGATGAGATCTTACAGTGGAAACAAATTTAGATTGTAAACGTGTCATAGACGGTGTTTGTGTTTTTCATGACTGGTGATGCCTAGCAGGCGAAACTGACAGTCCAAGTATTGCATTCCAACTTTTGATCAGTCAAAGGATAGCATCTCGTTTTGATGATGTTGTTGATATCTTATTCAGGATAAGCAAGGGGGGCAAATAGGCATTTCGGTAGACTGTGAATGGGCAGAGCCTAATACAAGTAAAGTCGAAGATAGAGCTGCTGCTGCAAGGCGCCTTGAATTTCAGCTTGGATGGTAGTTCTTACGCCCTTTCTTATGGATAATCGTTTTCCTTATTTAATCAATTTGCTATTGGCGGCTAAATGTCATCTGATGGACACAAACGCTGGTTAGTTGGCTGTTTGTGTGACCTATATAAAAAGAAAATTCCCATAGTAAGATGGCTATCTATGAGATCATAGTCTGAATTACATCCACAAAATCGTGTCTTTGGCAACACCACAGCAAAAACTAGCATTACATTCTACTGGAAGTCACACTGATGTCACTGAACAAACGTAATTCTTGCCTTACCTCAACTTTATATCAAATTGACGAGAACACAATGAACCTTGCAAGGCTTTACCTTTTTGAGCTTCTAGTAGACTAGGCAAACATGAGGCTGATTTCTATGGTGGCAGAAGTCAACAGGCCTTGAGCCCAGTTTTCTATGCCCGATCAGGCCTGTAAACAAAACAACATCGTTTTGCACCTTTAGCTAGAAAAAAAGATCAGGTCCAGTTGGGCCGGGGTTGGACTCGGGCCGCCTCTAGCCTGGTCAGGCTCGGGTCCACTGCCTCAGGCCCAATCAGGCTAGGGTCGGCCCTGGGCCCCAACAGTGAAGACCCAAGCCCAGCCCACTTTGGCCCATTGCCATCTCTACTGAATTCATACTCTTGTACACAAAAAGTCATGGTTCGTGCCAGTGTAGGACAAGAAAATATTTTACACATCATCACTGTCATCGTGAAGTTGATCTTGTTCTATTGCTGTCTTGATGGTTAACTAGTATGCTTTATCTTAGGAGTAAATACTTGTAATATGATCCTCCAATTGGTCATTGCCTTGGGCATTTACCTTTTATGTTTTTCGAAGGTAGGTACTTGCACCCGATATATCATGGTGATTACCCTGAAGTCATGCGTGAAATCCTAGGGGATCGACTCCCATTATTTTCCCAGGAAGAGAAGATTTTACTTAGAAACTCAATCGATTTTATTGGTCTCAATCACTATACTTCGAGGTTTATTGCCTATGCTGCAGATAGTCTTGAAGACAGCTGTTTCTATAAAACACAAGCTATGGAAAGACTCAGTACGTATTCATAATTTGTAGCTTGCTCTATGCTTCTGTTTCTGAAATTTCTCATTCTCTAAATGCCTTTGAGCAGCTAAATGGGAAGGGGGTGAGCCAATTGGTGAGAAGGTAGGCTTTCTCTTTCCTCTTTCTATGTGATTTGCATGTTATATGCTATAATATTTTTTCAGTCCGATGAGAAACTGTCTACGGCCATGCATGCAGGCAGCTTCAGAGTGGCTCTATGTTTGTCCTTGGGGGCTTCGGAAGGTGCTCAACTATGTCTCCCGGAAGTACAATAACCCACCAATTTATGTTACTGAAAATGGTACATAGCTAAATTTATTTATTGAATTTTCCAAAATTTTCCTAAGATTGTGTACTATTGCAATTGTTTGCAAATATTGTATCTTTATTTGGTCTTTCCATTCTTGCAAATTTAGATAGTGCTAGCATGTATAAACTAGAGTGGAACGGTGAAGAGAAAATGACGGTTTTGGGAAGCTGGTCTAGATTTGTATCTTTTTAAGTTAATGGATTTCAGCCTGTTGATGGGGTATACATATACCAGACCCTTATGCTGTTATGTAGCATGTGAAAGCTACTATTCTGGATGATAGTCAAGGGGAAAGATTATTGGCTAGTTTGTGGTTGATTCACTTTAGTTTTAGTTTGCATATATATCAAAAGCTTTTCACACCACCATACTGGTATTCGTAGTTTGGATGTGATTTTTATCTATTTGGCAGGGATGGATGATGAAGATATAGATATTCCACTTCATGAAATTTTGGATGACAAGTTGAGGATTGTTTACTTTAAAGGCTACCTTACTTCAGTTGCTCAAGCAATCAAGTAAGTTACTTGACGAGCATTGTGTGGTACTTTGGCAGCATAATTTCTCTCTTATGTTGTTATTGTGCTTCCTTTGAAAGATGGTCACATTTTTAGCAATTTCATCTGCTCAATTTTTGGTATATAAAAGTTGCACCCATAAAAAGATTGCTACTGCTGGTAGGATAGCTCATTAAGCTATTTCATCTGTAATGACGATGCATGATCTGTAAAGTAACATGCTTAAATTCTGTGGACTCTGGTACGAACCTTAACAGCCCCATCCTAAAAACAAGCTACTAAGGTAGGGATCCCATCCCACAGATATAAACTCCATATTGGAGTCCACGCTTCTGATATGTGACGCAAGTTCCATGCCTAAAAATTGGAACCATCGCGGAGTCTCCCTTCGGATGAGCATTAAGTGGTTTCCTTTTGTAATTGTCATGGGCAGTAATCAATTAATGGCTATGCTTTTCGTGCATTATCTTCCTTTGAAAAGTTTTTGATAATGCATGTATATGAAATTCAAGTTATATATATGCATTGGCAGGGATGGAGTGGATGTAAGGGGACATTTTGTTTGGACATTATTGGACAATTTTGAGTGGGCCCAAGGTTATACCAAACGATTTGGTTTGATTTATGTAGACTATAAGAATGGGCTTTCTCGGCATCCAAAGTCATCTGCATACTGGTTTTCAAGATTCTTGAAAAGTGGAGAAGGAGAAAAGGGCGATGAAGAATGATCGACTCGGTCTTCTTTTGTATGTTCTGTGCTATTAGACACCCAGTTAGATCTGCTATTATAAGCTGTGTTCAGCTGAGAATTTGTGTGAGCAAAAGTCATATATGCATATTGAAATAATTATGGACCTCTTTAATGATCTATTTTATACAGCATGTTCCACTAGTGTAACTACGGCTTCACCCATAAACTTGAATATTTCATTGCACAAAGCAAGGACATGGCTTCATCCAAATCCAGTTTTAAGTCAAATTAAAACCCGATTGCTCTTTCTTCTGGCAGTGGCACAATATAAAATAGTAAAAACAATAAAAGAAAGAGGAGAGTAACTCCAGTTTTGAAGTAGAGCATCTATCAGGCTGAGTTTAAGCTAAAATTAATAGTTCAAAGTTCAAACTGTACAATAACCAGTTCAGTCATTTTCCTTCCGCTTCTCAAATATGTTCTTTGGTTTTCTCTCATTCTACTACCACTATTCACTTCTAATTCAAGTTTTAGTTTTCCTCTCTCATCCCTGTGTGCCATTTAACATTAACATTAACTTCACCCATTTTGTTCTTATTTAAATTTAATAGTTCGTAAATTTCCATTGTTGTTCTGTTTCACTCTCTCTGTTTCTTCCTCAACACTTTTGTTCTAGCATACCAAGTTTTGGGGCATTTAGCCAAGAAGGTTTTCCCTGCAACTTTTGAATTGCTCCAACTAAAATGATTGATGAGGAGCTTCTTCTTCGCTGGCGGCTATGCTAACCTTCGCCACCTCCACTGTCACAACTCGCCAGTTACTTCCTAAAACCAACTTACCTTCTTTCTTTCATCTTCATCCTGTATAGAAAAAGAACATGTTTCCTTATTTTATTAGGTTTTGTTTCTTGAAACTCAGTTGAATCTTCTTTCATTACGAAAATTGTCGATTAAAATTCTAAATTTTTTGTTTCAACAACCTGACATTTGTCATAGCATCAAATTCCAACAAGGATGATTTTCTCTTATTTATTAATTTTTATCCACACATTTATGTAAAACCACATAAATGAGTATTTAAAAATCAGTGTCACATACTTGAAACGGGATAAACAGCAAAGGTGATCTCGTGCCCTCAAATCGGCAGAAGTTCGGATCAAATTTGACATCTATGGGCTATTGGATCCAATGGATCATTGTGGGTCGGGTCAAGTCAAGTTGGATCCTTGTGAATTGAGTCAAGTTGGGTTGGATTTTTATGAGTCGAGCCAAGTTAGGTTAAGTCCCTATGGTTTGGGCCAAGTCGAGTTAGGTCATGTTGGTTGTATCAAGTTGGGTGGGACTGATTGATGTAGAATTGGGTTACTAGATCCAATAAATTGCGGGGAGACTTCATATTAAAGTTGGGGCACTGGGTCAATCCGGGTCAAGTCATTTAAGGTAGGTTCAAGCCATCATGGGCCAGGTTAAGTCAGATCAAGCCATCATGGGTCGGGTTAAGTCGGTTCAAATCATCGTGGATTGGGTCATGTTCTCATAGGTCGAGTTAAGTCGGTCAACTATTTTGGGTCGCGTCAAATTAAAGGCTCGATCGAGCTGATCCCACACTTAGGCTTTGTTTGGTTGAGGGGTTAGGGATGGAAGGAGATGGAACGTAACTCACTTCCATCGTTTGGTTGAGGGTTTTATAATGGAATGGTATAAAAGCGGAGGGTTTCATATTACATTCTATTCCATCCTAAACAGTAAACATATGCTACCTAATATACCTTCAATAATTTTTCTTGCCACTTATTTCTTCTAACCTTACCCAAACTCATTTATTACTGTACACAAACTTATCACAGATATCTATTACGATCTAGTTATCGTTTCCAGACTTCTCTTTCTGTTCTCCGTGTTCTACCACTTCTTCTTCTCGTGTTGTTTATTTGCAGGGAAGCAAAAGAGAAGCTAGAAGACTTGGTCACTGGTGAGTCTTCCTTTTTGTCAAAACCTTCTTTTTATCCTATTTCTATTCATTGTTGAATTTTGTTTGAACAATATATGTCCATTGCTTTTATTATTAGATGCATTTTCTTTTGGGTGAGGAGATTGTACTTTTATCTGTTTTGGTTCACTTTACATATGGGTTTACCCATTGTTCACTTTACACTGAAGTGAACATTATCTGTTATGGGTTGAGCTGCTAAAAATATCGATTATTTAATTGAAAAGGCACATACGTATAGGTCAATGTTGTTGTATACTCTTATGATCCACTCATTTTACCGTATGTCACTCATTTTATATGTTGTGTTGTCTGAATTTGGGGTATTTTTCAATCATCGCTGTCTTCTTTGTTTTTTGTTTTCCTATTACTTTGCTTGAAATTTCAGTGGGGGAATGATTCAGATGAAGCTTCCCTTTTAAGTTGCTTCTTGTTGCTTTTATAACACCATATATAAAAGGATATATTTATGTCATATTTGTTATATTTTGATTTTCACAATCTAAAAACTACTACTAATTTTATTTTTTATACATGAACGGTGAAGGTAATCGAATGAATAATCAAAAACGAAAATTGATTGGTGTACATCAATTAGCGCTTGTTCATGTTACTTGTCTTATGATCTATTGGTGGGTGTTACGTATGAGACGTGCGAATGACAAATTTCAAATGCTTACACCATCAGAGAGATTACAATTAAGGGAGAGTATCATGCGAAGAATTTTATTTCATTCTAATGGGAGAAATATAATTAGAATGCAGCCTAAACCTTTTGTTGAATTATGTGATTTATTAGCTGGAAAAGGTGTGCTTCGACCCACTGTACATGCAACTGTTGAAGAACAAATAGCGAAGTTTCTATACATATTAGGGCATAACGTTACCAATTGGGAGATTGCATTTTTTTGGAGTCAATCTGGGGAAACTGTAAGCCGTCATTTTCTCCTTTGGACAAGTATTAATTGCAATTTTGACTCCAGTTTAAAAGCAGTTTGAAAACTCGGTTAAGCCACGCTACTAAATTAGTCGACTAAGTTTTAAAAACAAAACGTTTGATCCAAAGATAATGAAAGTCTATCATTCTGTCCTGCAAGACTTTCGATACCGAAAAGTATCAGATGCATGTGACATGTGCGACATAAATCCAATACAATCACATATACCTAATACCTCACTAACATGAATGGGAAAATGGAGTGTGGCAAAATAAGATGATACCTTTATGATCTAAATTATATCATCTCCATTTGTAGGTCCCGATTTCTCCCACTTTATGCTAAACTGCATATACTGAACTGCATTAGAGAAATCTTGTTTTCTGTCACCGAATGCTAAATAGCATTAGAGAAAACTTTTATGTTCTCTAACTAAATGCTAAATTGCATCAAAGAACACCTTTATGTTCTCCAATTGAATGTTAAACTGTAGGAAAATCCCGGGATGTACATCACATGTACAAGGTGCGGAAAACAAAAATTTTTGTCGCCGGGACCTTCCCGAAGGCCAGGATCTATGTGTCGGTATGAAGACTCAAACCT
>JANKOD010000002.1:10159254-10180372 GCA_026284645.1 Erythroxylum acuminatum | reverse complement strand
GTGGTTATTATTTATATGTGAAATATTTAAAAATTATTGTTATTTCATATTAATTGTCATTATTATTTATTATTAAGTTTTTTGAAAACATGGTTGATGTAAACAGTAAACTAGTAAAGTATACAGTACAATAGTACAATATATTAATGGACTATTTTGTAAATTTTAAAAATTTTAGAGACTATTTTATAAATTTAAAAAATTGCCCGAAACGGTACTCGGTACTAACTGGTATCGGTATAGTTTCATTTCAGAACTTAATTCGGTATCGAGCCCGGTACGGTATTCATAACTTTGCCGTTACCGGTTCACCATTTTCTTTCCTTTTCGTCGGAGCCAAACAAGTCGAGCAGAGTAACAAGGAAAACGATTTCACTCCCTTTCATGTGAGTCTCGGATTCACTTCTTTGTCTCTTGCCACAAGTTTTGGCCTTGTGAACTACTGTGTTGTCAATCGTTTCGGTTCTTCAGTCTGATTTCTGGTAACTCTTCTCTTTGGTATTTGCGCTGAAGGAGCATAAAAATGGATTCTTCCTGTTGGTGGTTTCCCTGCAATGTCAACACTTACTATAAATCTCATTAAGACGTAAAGTTTAAAAAAGTCTAATAATACGCAATTTTTAAAGATATTGTTTTCAAATAATTCAATATCACAAGGTACTTGGTTTAAGAAGATCATCTGATTTAAAAGCCAGTAACCTTAGCAGAACTAGTTCTGTGAATGTTGGTCAGTACATTCTCTTCTGATCCTAGCCTAATAGTATTTGCGTAAGTTTCCTGTGATTCTTCCTGGAATGGCAAAACTAAGCATCCTAATCTTGAATCAATTAGTAATGTTCTCTTGAAATTGATTCATAACGTTTGATATCTAGTGGAATTTGTTTGATTCTTAGTGGAGCCTATTTCTTAATCTGGTTGTGTGATACATCTCATCTTGTTTGGTTAGATGCTTTTTTTTTTCTGTAGGTTTTAGTCTAACAAGTGCATAGGAGGTGGAGACCCGTGGGAGTCCTTAACTTCATTCTCTAATTTATTGGTTTCATAGGGATTACGCTATTATTGTTAGATTTGATTTGTATGTGATTCTCCTACGGGGTGCATGTGGTTAATCAACTGGGCATCTGCTTGATTCGCTTGTTGGAATTTTGTTCTTGTCATATTATTTTTCTTATCGTGCTTATTATTAATATTATTAGTATTATTATTATTATTATTCTTAATATTTGTATTCCTATTTATCTTATTATTATTTTACGGGAAATAACCTCTCTACTTTATAGGGGGTAAGGCTACGTATTATCAAACCTTTCCAAATTTCACATTAGTGTGGGATTCAACTGAGTATGATGAAGATAATAGTGAAGAAATTTGAATAAGAATTCAATTATAAGAGTTTTCAACTTTATCTATTTAATTTTAATTATCTTATTTTAAGTAAAAGATTGAACATTTCATGTGTTCTAAGAACTACAAGACCCTACTTGAACCGGACTTGTATCCTACCGGTCTAAAAATCGACTCAACCCGATTTGAACCGCTCTCTTCTTCAAGCGGTATTTTTGATTTTCAGTATTCTTTTAACAGCCGCGTTTAAATACGCTGTTCTCCGAGAGCGCGTTCTTTTGGCGGCTCCACTGCTTCTCGGCTGGGCTCGAATAGCTGCTCCCCCGTAATCTGGATGATGTATCTCCAGGGAGTGGTGATTTTGAAAAGGTATGTTTCTCTCATTTCTCGTGTTTTCTAGTCAAAGCTCGCAAGGAGAATGTGAACATGGCGCGTGTGAGCTCTCTAATGTTTGCTTTGGCATCTTGTGTTTTACAGGAACAAACTTTCTTTGCGTTCTTTGGCAGATTCAATATGCAAATTGGTATTCGATGAACAAATTTTATATTATGATAGTAACTATATTTGGCGATGATAACTCTGTGCTGTGCAATATGAGAAACTTGAGATTAGGGAAAATCAGGTTAATTTACTACTTAAAAATGATAATTTAGGGATTTGGAAACGTCGCTGGCAGAGTGGGAACGTCTAGGTCAATCACAACAACTCGTAAGTTTCTTGCTTTTTTTTGTGATTTTCTTACTTTTTGCACTCTGATTCATTGTGGCTAATCATATGCGAAAATATTTATTTGTAGTCTTTGATACTTTGCTCTTTGAAAGTATCGCTTACTAGTGAAAGGAATTTTTCATTCATTTGTGCCAATGCTTGATTGGCATTTTGAGGATGAGTTACACTTCTGTGGATAGGCTTGTATGCTGCATTGCAATTGGTACTTTAGGGGATTCTCATTTCAATACATTCAACTTGAATTTCTATTCTGTTTTGAGTTCCTTCTTGACTACATAAACAGCCATTTCCTCTTTGACTTATTTAGAGAAGAAATATAAATATATGGGCTTTTTGCAATTTTCTTTCAATACTTCCATACAGAATTGCCAACACTTCTTTTTCTTTCTAATGCACCTATCTTGTGTTATCGACTTAGTTATAGATGCATGAAATGAAAGGGATTAGCAATTCAATATCTTAACTGCAGGTCACAATCTACTGGGGAGTGGATTACAATCGGGTATCAAATCCATTCAGCAACAAATAATTAATGCACTTCGCCTGGGGGAGAGAGGCAAAGCATCTAACATGCTTTTAGGTCTTGGTCATCAGAACTGCTCTATAAAATCTGATGACTTCGTGGAAATTCTTAAATACTGTGCATCATTACCTGATCCACTGGTAAACTTGTCAATCTGAAGCCTGACTTTGCTTTGTGACTATGGAAGATGTTTTTAACTATTTTCTTTTGAGGCTGCAGTTTGCCATTGACACTTGGAATGCTATGGTGGAAAAAAAAATTGACCTAAATGAGAGATGTTTCCTTCTGGTGATGCGAGCCCTTTGTAATGGGGGTCACTTGGAAGAGGTACTTTATACTCTGTTTTTGATAATTAAGTCTGAACTATATTGGCTTTGTGTCATTTTTTTTGTGCTTGTAACACTTGATTAGTTTATAATTCTTTCTCTTATTTTTTTGGCAATGTTGTTGACGTCATTAATGTGGTTCTCTCACTATGTTCTGCACTCCCTTCTGAAATGCCTTTGCAAAAGTTGAATCAACTTCTGTGCTCTTAATAAAAATATTTTTGCTGAACTTTTTGCCATTCACTTGGAGATGTGACAAACAGTTATGTTTCAAACTTTTCTTTTCTTTTTCTCTCAACTTTTTCTCCTTTTCCTTGGAATGCAATGGGATTGGGTAAGGCATGTGTTTGTGTAGGCATTAACTGTGGTTGACCTTCCTGGGACTTGTTCAGGCTACTAACATGATCAACTTGCCTGAAGATGGTTTTGGCTTGCATGATAGTCTGTCCATGTATAACTCCTTATTGAGAGCTTGCTTAAAAGTGCAAAGCACAAATCTCGTGAATCAGTGTTTGGATTTGATGGAGCGAAGAATGATTGGCAAGAACGAAGTTACCTACCTAGAGCTTCTAAAGGTGTGTATATGTAGATCAGTTTTTTAAAAATTTTCCCTAGAAGGACCTGAGTACAAAAGGCAAGTTTTGGTTTTATTAGCTCTGCTTTCCCTTGCTAGATAAAAGTAATCTTTGGTTCAGAAGCTAGCTTGTTCATCTCTGTCTGTCTTTTCTTTTTCATTATGGTGTATATGATGAGCTCAATGGTTTCTAAGTAAACTTATAAGGTAGTTTCTTCCTTTCAGTTTGCAGTTCAGCAGCAGAACCTGCCTGCCGTGAATGAGATATGGAAGGACTATATAAAACTCTATAGTCCAAGCATGATTTCTTTGCAATCACTTATTTGGTCTTTTGCAAGATTAGGTGATTTGGGATCAGCATATGAGAAGCTGCAATATATGGTGGCTCTCGGTATCCAGGGAGACGTTTGTATTTTTAGGACTGTAAAAGTAGGGTTGCATTCTTCAAGATTAGACATCCCTATACCTGCAAATGATGGCTTAGGCTTGCAGAAGATGGATTTGGGGAATTATTTCTCAATTCCTTTTGAACAACAAACTTGTGCTTATGATAGGAAGGAGATGACTAAGTTTGACCTAGAAAATAGAGAAACTCGGAGCGTTGAAACTATTGGATTGACTAAGCATCTAAGCAAGCCAGCTATGAGGGTTCTATCACTATCCTTCAATATTCTCATGCATGCATGTGGACTAGTTCAAAATTGTGAACTAGCTGAGAAGTTAATGATGCAGGTTAGACATTATCTTTTGTCCTTTGTGGTTGTCAAAGTCTATTATCTTATGCATGTTATCCTATGACATAAGAATATACCTCCTTAAAGTTACCATGAACGGTAACTGTATTTATTCTTTGCAATCCCTTTTAGGAAACATGTAATTTTTTTACTTCATTATAGGAGTTCTATTTTCTTTACTTTTTGATAGTGTAAGCTTCCACTTTCTTTTTAGGTGCAAAAACTTGGATTGCAGCCTTCAAGCCATGCATATGATGGCTTGATTAGAGCAGTTGCTACTAAAAGAGGTTATAGAGAAGGTATGAAAGTGGTAAGTTTTCTTTTTTTTCTTTTATTAAGGGTGTGAGGATGCTTTCTATCATTTTAGTTGAACTTGCAAGGACCCCTCTCCCCCTCCCCTACTCTGCAACATATAGACATGCACAAACTTAAAGAGGAGAAAAGGAAAGAAATCTTTTGGAACATTTGTTTCTTTGTAAACTAACTACTTGTCTTTTTCCATATTTCTGCAGCTGAGGATAATGCAACAGCACAATTTGAAGCCACTTGATTCAACTCTTGCAGCCCTTGCTGTGGAATGCTGCAAGGCCACAGAACTAGACCTAGCAGAGGCTTTGTTGGATCAGATTTCAAACTGTCCATTTGCATATCCTTATAATGCATTTCTTGATGCATGTGAGAAGATGGTCAGCAAACATCATTCAAGTTATTATTTGATGATAGGTTCTTATTAATTGATTTTTTTCCCTCGAGTCAGAAGTTTGTAAGGGAGACTGGCGGATGGATTTTTCTCAAATGCTACCGAGGAAGAGTCTCAATATTCCACTTTATTAATGAAAGATGTGCGGAACCAAATAATCTTGATGGTTGATCTAGGTTTCCTCGGTTTGCTTTTGTGTTTTTGATATGGATGAGTGTTTTATTAGGAGTATATTAGAGGAGTATGAGTGTTTTATTACGAGTCTATTAGAGGAGTATTTGATTTTTAGTAGAAGTCTATTATTTTCCTATTATTTCTGCACTAGTTTTTGTTATATTATGTTAATAAAAAACAACTTGAATATGAGTCTTTCTAAGAGTTCTAAAACAGCTTGAATAGGAGTCTTTCTAGGAGTCCTAGTTTAGGTGGAACTTTTGTGTTTCTTTGCCTATATAAGGCTATTACTTTATGCAAAAAAGTAAGGAAGAAGTTATCATAAAAATTAGCTAATTAAGAGTAGAGTAATTTAGCCTCGGCAAACCTTGTCCTTGACAAGTGCTGCCAGTTTTTTATCACCAAAAATAGGTTCTGCAAGGAAGGGAAACAACATAAATAAGGGGAACGAGATTAACTTTCATGAGATTCGTCCTTGGACTCGATCCCAAGCACGAGCACATAACACCCTCCTTCAAGAAAAATTATCAACTAAAGTATGTTCCCTCTCAACTCCAGCTAATATGAGTCTCAAGTTCACATTTGATTCACCATTGTGTTTGGTGAAGACACTTCTAGCATAGATCTTTAACAAAAACAGTAACAATTTCAGGAGGAAATTACGTTACTCCTTTTTTTTCCCTATCTAGAGGCATGTGCATGAAATTAAACCCTTATCTAAAATATGTCACCCGACATACTAGTCCCTCTTTGTAGTGACGTATTTGCCACCGCATCATTTTCCTTGAAATTGGCAAGTGAGGTGCTAGTCTCATGTACAACCAACTGAACCTTTTAGATTGAGGAGAAAGAAAGAACCTGTCAAGCTGTAAAGGCTTATCTCAAGAGGATACTGGAGACCAGAGAGAGATTAGTTCCAGAGAAAGGCTAGAGGAGACACCTGAATTTTTCTTAAAGAGTTTTCGTCATTCAAAGCACTTTTTTATTAGTTTGGCATAAAATATTTCAAAGTATTATTATTATTATTATTTAATTTTACAAATTCAAGCATATATCGAATTGTTGTACAACATTGAAATATGATGAATTAAAACAAGTATATGGCAACATTTTCGCCACATTTACAAACCTATACTGCTTTAAAATGAGAAATATAGAATATGTTATCAAAGAGAGAAAAAAACAAGCTGAAACTTCAATACGAAGAGAGCTAGAGGTTGAATGTAATACTTCTCTATTTATAGAAGGATAAAGATGGAAAAAATACTTTTTAATGCTAAATTGAAAATGCATCAGCTAAACCTCTCAATATAAACCTACTCTCCAAAAAAGCAAGAAATATAGCTTCTCACCAAATAACTTTTAGGTGATAAAATTTCATTGGATAAAAAGAAGAACTTTTAGTTTGTCACACATTTAAAAATACTTTAATTAGTTTTTAATTGCTTTCTTACCAACAAAACAAAGAATCAAACAGGCACTACAACTTGGACTCTATAACCCTGTTCAACAAAGGCCCAGATCCTAAAGATGCAAAATATTATCTGTACTCCTGTAGATCTTAATTTCCCATTAGGTTTCCTTATTTGGTGAATAAGGTCAATCAAAAGCCTAGACCACTACTTGTAATACAGGATGAATCATGATGCTACATTAGTAAATACTTCTACTGAACACACGAACATTTGGAAAACACAGCTTGTAGCCATCAAGATCGAGAAAGCATTTCATCTCATGTCAAGCATCTAATAATTGTCGCCACAAACATTCTCCAAGTGGTAATGATACACAAATCTAGACCAACAATTATCTAATGGTAAATTTGTAATATTTCAATCTCCTGAATCCAATATTTTTTAAGAAAAGCAACTCTAAAGTTGACACATATATCAATGTTTACTAATCTCCAATTTGCCTCAACATACACACTTGATAGAGTGAGTGATAAGCGCACCTGAATTGTACCCAATAGGTCCTCTAGAAGCTCCACTGATAGATCGACCTGCATCACAATCAGCTTAAATTTCACAAGCGCAAAAGAATCGAGAAATGAATTCATTAACTGTGAACTGTTCACTAAGCCACAAACCTTAGCAATGACATGAGGCATCCAAGGAGCTAGCACACTAGAACAAAGATCGATCAGAACACATGCTGCCTTAGCCTGTAGGAAAAGCAACTATCATGTTTTGTCAAAGTGAACTTGTTATGTGGAAGTTCAAACTTCACCAAGAAGGCATCAGCAAATGGAAAAGGAGAACTAAAAGCTTACATCACCATGATTTTGATTAGAATTTAAGTAAATGATATGAGCAAAGTGGAAAAAAAAAAAAGGAACCCTTGTAATTCTGATTTTAGTTCAAACCTCCTACGCTATTTAAAATTTTCAAACTGAATAACAACTTGTTTTACAATATTTCTACATAGGACGCCATTTCAAAAATATTCATCAAAAGTTGCCTATTTTTGTACTTGGGGGAGCTTAATGATGTTTAACCTCATAAAGGTCCAAAACTACATTAAAATCATGAAGAGTTTTTTCGAACTTCCACAAACTAAAGGAATTTGTCGACCTTTTGATTGTGACTAGTTTATATCTCAATCTCAAACTTGAATGATGCACGTTACAGCATAAATCAAACTACATGGATACTATAGAATATCATTATGGAACTGAAATCATTCTCTGATATTAGGTACAAGGAGAAAATGAGAAGATTACAGGAACGAACATGTGATTGTGAAAACGATGATAAATAGCCAGCACATGCGTGAAGAAGTGGACGATACAATGCTGAACAAGACATAGCTACAATCTGCACTAAATAATCACAGTGGTAATCAGAATGTAATTTGCAAACTTTTAAAATAAACAGATAACTTTCTTCTAATGCAACTGGAAGGTAAAGTAAAAATTCGGATGAGCAGTGACCTGTGATAAGGCTTGTTGCACAAATGGTTGTTTCCACAGAGAAAAGTTATCGTCAATACGATCACCAAGATTGCTTCCGGGTCGAAGTGCTACAGAAGACAGAAAACAGAAGACCACTGTCAAAATTTGAAGAAGAAAGTGCAAGAAATTTTTGTACGTAATATTGTTCACATTTAAAAATATTCAACTAGCTAATGCTAAATACCGACAGAAATAGCATATCAACATATGGCAGGATTTCCATGATAACAGTAGAGTTTTACATCAACAACCAAGTGAGCTCACAAAAGGTTCAAAATATAAGAGATAGGATGCGAAATCAGTACAATCTTTCTTACTTCACTACTCCGCATTTACTTCTCAACATAATTACTAACATTCAATGAACCTCGCACATACTGAACCACACAAAGTAATTACATTATATTTTTCAAATTAAAGGCTTTACTAAGAATTCCATCTCTATTAATCATTACAAAAGCAAAGATTGCATTAAAGAGTGTCATGGATATGTAGTATTATGTTGCTTCCCTCTAGAATAATACGTTGACAATATTACTGTTTGACTATTAGAAATATCTTTCAGATGCTAAAAATGAATACTACTCTTCGTACACTTTTTAAGTCATAATACTGGGAGAAGATTATTGTGTAACACTTGACCTGGCAGCAACGCTTGTATGAGTGGTAAAGCAGACCATAACTCAGAGGCACCCTCTGCCAATTTGTGACAAAGCAAAGGCTGAAAAATGCACAAAGCTAGAAAGTAAATCAATCGCAATTTGACAAAGATGAAAACAAACAGAAAACAAAAAAAATTCAAAATGGATGCTTAAAGAATATCGGTAGTACTGTACTCGACCTGTGATGCACAAGCATAAAGAACATGTAAAATGCCTTCTTCAACTGCCCCTATATCCAAAAGATTAAGGATGCTTGAGTCCCAGTGATCATCAGGCATTTGAAAATCTTCCCCGAACAAGCTTGAGTAATCAACAAGAGGGACAGGATTAGATACTTCAAATTTTGCAGTCTCATCTACAACTGATGCATTTTCAACCACAGACGTTGCTCCTTCTTGTAAAGTGACAGGCTCTATTAGCTTATGTAATACCCTAGCAGCCTGAAACAAGGACATCAGTTGGCAAATTAAATATAGGAATGAACATAAAACTAGGTCACCATATCACCCAAGAGTTGATCCATCACCATTCTGCAAACAGTTCCCAAATTGGACTCTTTATATGCTTTCCTCAGTAACATAAAAATTGCATCTGCACAGAAGACCATGGAACTTGAAGTGGCTGAGACAAACGGAGATGTACTTCGTGATCTTCTAGGCTACACATGCAAAAAGGGTCATGCAACCAAACCCAATCGAAATAAATATAAAAAAAAAAGTGCATGGGATCAAGATAGCTACTTAGTATACGTTTAATTCAAGTAAAATTATCAAGATGATTGGAGAACAAAAGTCATTCAAGAGGACAAGTAACTGGTCACTAAAAGTTTGGACATTATCTCTTCCTAAAAGAATAAAACAAGTGTGAATTTGTATTTAATATTTAAAAGAAAAACTCTTCTCCAGTTTCATCTCTTTTTCCATCCAATTTTTAACTATTCTTCTACATATAAAATAAAGAAAAACAGTTTGCGAAGTGAAACAGGAAAACCATCATTTGAAAAATGGAATATTTGTTTGTTAAAATTTTGTCTTTTGTCAGTTTTTTTCTTTCTTTTCAAACTTACTTAAAAGCTTGAAAAGTTGTTGGAATTTGTTTTCAGAGAAAAGGAAAGGAAAGCCAGACTATGGTAAAGAAAATTTCTGAGAGAATTTTCAATTTTCTGATTATTGAAAATTTTTCAGCTACACTACTTGGCTTCCCACGATGTTTTTAACAATTAGGTACAATTTTTTTGGTTTTGAACTTCTTTCTTATCTAGAACAATGTTGAGAAAGTCAAAAGATGGCCAACATTTCTTACAGCAATCAAGTTGAGAAGAAATATAAAGGATGAAAAGAAAGATGAACAGAATTTGGAAGAACCTCAAAGTTAGAAGAAACAGTTAAGGAAGACACTGATTGACTGCTTTTAAGACCTTCAGAGTCAGCGACATTGCCTGACGACCTTGTTGTCTCTCTGCCATATTAGCACAGTAATGTTATTGAGTTAAATCAATAAAGGAATGATGTATAGTTTTGCAAAAGTAATGCAATAAGCTATTCAAGGTTATACACACATCACCCAAACACTTAACAACAAGGTTCAACTATTCGGACACCAAAGGTTAATGGAGTAAAATTTATCATTAATGGGATCCAGTAATAAGCTAAATGGTCCAAACCTACTAGAGGTAAACTGGAAGATATCTGACTTGGAGTACTGTTATGTTCAAATGGTTTTCCTAACCAAGACGTATATGCCCCAGTTTACGTTTACCACTGTGATGTTGTAACAGGCACTCAGAAAATTCAAACACCAACAATCAATTGTAAATGAAAATTTCAGCCTCAGCGGCTGCTATATATAGAACCAACATTTGATAATAATGGACCATATATAGGAGACCCTAAATCACATCTTCTCATCCCAAATGCAGATATGATAATACATTTTACCGTATGAATTCAACATTATAAACTCAAGTGCTTGTAGATAACACTTTTCTGGACTCATAGGCCAACTATATAAACCCAAGGGCATAATGTTACATGGAATATGAGCAGCTCTTTTACAAGCATACCATAAGATCATAAGGTGTAGATGTTACAGATTAGAAGCCCAAATCTTGAAAGATGGAAGATTCAATATGATTTTCTTTACAAGCATATGAATTCTGAACTCATAGGCCAACTATAAAAACTCAAGACGCTCTTTTACAAGCATAATATAAGATCATAAGGTCAAGATGTTACAGACCAGAGTCCAGAGCTTGAAACAGATGGGAGATCCTAGAATATTCTCTTTATATTACTTAAACGCTTAGGAAGAACATGTCATCGCAAAGCCATTAGCATGTGTGAACTGGCATGAAATAATTAGCAGCTTAATAAACCTTTCATTCACAATTTGCAGTATTGGGTAAAATGGACCAACAAGCATTGCAAGAAAACGCAAGTTCTGCTCAGCATCATATATGAAGTTGGTTAAATCTGCCTGCATAGTTTGAAATACCACGCTAATTAGTAGCATAGAAACCTCAAATATAAGAGTAAAACATAAAACAAATATGATGAGCCAGACATGAAAATAGAAAAGAGAAAGTGAAGATCTTCACTGAGACAATAAAAATGCATGTACCTCAACTTGGGGAAGGAAAGGAAGCAGCCTTTTTGTCATGTCTTGAAGTAACTGGTGATATGTGGGGCATAAGAACGTTAATAATATAAGTAGAATAGCAAAAAACCAAAAATGCATTATAAGATAGTATGATTCACCTGAAGATGCATGTCATGAGCATCCTGTTTGTGTGATATAATGTGTGGCAACAAATGATTAACAACTGGCTGAAACTCTGCTTCAAGACCAGTCACCGAAACCCCAATGAGCTGCAAGAAAGAGACAGCGGAAAAAACCTTAGTAGTACAGCCCAGGAAAATGAATTACTAGAGTTAGTGTTAACTTTCATCCTGGTTAAGAGTGGAGTTAAAAGAAAAGAAGTAAGAGAGGAAGTGAAAGACTGAAACTTAATAAGCCATAACCAGCCAATGACTGGCAAGTGACTGAAAATTTCATATGGGATAGATAAGAATATACTCGTGACATGCTGGCAAAACAACCGTGACATTATAAGGCACACTGATTGTCATTTACCTGAATGAAGAAAATGGCGATTGGGTTTCCCCTTAAACAAGATATTCGTACATAGCGACATGGAGTGTAGTTCATTGGATATATCATATCACGACGAGGTGCTTCACAGCGCGGGCGAACTTTTACAAATGTCTCTGGCTGATTATTTAGAAAAGACAGAATATAAATAAAATATACTCTGGTATACAATTAATTTTAAGATGCATGAAATTGACAGAAAGTCTTAAGAGTCATTGGTTCCAATAGTTCAATAAGGGCCCAAAGACATGCTCACCAAAAAAAAAACAAAAATTTTCATCTATTTATTTTATAAATTCATTTCCTTTGGTACATAATCAAATTTAAGCCAAATAAGTATCAGAAATTGGCAGCAAGACAATTGACAAGCAGTTGAAACATTCAGCTCTAGAGCTTTCAAGAAACTAGAACAAAAACAATATGAATGATATGATCAGCCTAAGAACTTCATAGAGAAAAACAATCAACATATGCAAATTTTTCATACGAGTATTAATGGTGCTTTCAAATTTTCAAAAACCTTAAAATTTAACCTTCTTCCATGTTATGTAAAAAAAAAGATAGAAAACAGAACTATTTATAACATCTCAAAGTCTGAGTCTCCCATCCTGCCTTGAACCAAAAAGATGACAACACTATTCTGTTTCACCATATTCTATTACAACTAAACCCTTCTCCAAAGTAGCTTCATAAGCGAAATTA
The DNA here is from genome assembly GCA_026284645.1 of Erythroxylum acuminatum. NCBI lineage: Eukaryota > Viridiplantae > Streptophyta > Magnoliopsida > Malpighiales > Erythroxylaceae > Erythroxylum > Erythroxylum acuminatum. The sequence continues at coordinate 10,167,801 of JANKOD010000002.1, read as the reverse complement.
AGAGTAGTAAACTTGGATTTCTGGCCTTCAAAGTTGACAATAAACGAAAGCACCACTTCTCCATTATAGTAAATCTACTGTACAGCCAAGAATGGAAAAAGCTATATTCCATAGCTTATTTATGTAATTAACAGGTTTGAATCAACATAAATCCTCCATGAGCGTTCTTCCAAGTTACTACTGAGTGGGCAAAAGAGAAAACAGAAAAAGAAGAAGACTGAACCTTATAGCGCAAACCAACAGCAATTTCCCATTCGAGCACAGACTTGTTGTAAATCCTAAAATGCGAAAGCAAGCAAGGTTCCTACAAAAAACAGAACCAAATCAAATAACAGAAGAAGGAACAGAGGGTGGTGGGAAGAAAGTGAAAGAAATATACATACGTCGAGCTCGAGAAGGATCCACTCCTTGGTGTTGGTGGCGGAGGACCAGTGAGAGCGGAGGTCAGTGTCAAGTACATGAGAGGCTTTCTGAGAAGGAGATTCTCTAGAAACTCCCTTCACTTTGTAGCTCAGTGGCTTCACTCTTCCTTCCAATTCTACTTCCATCTCTAGAAACCCGCAAATTTGCAAGGAAATGACTTACACAAGCAGAAGAGAAAGAGGGATTTTAGAGGAACACAGTTCCATGTCGGTCCAACACAATCTATTTGAATTGGCTTTAGCCTCCAGTATTTTGATTGACGCATCACCTCGGGGTTTATCCCTCCCCCTTCCGATTTCCTAATTGTTAGTTGATAAAAATTGAAAGCGTTAACGGGGTGTTTGTAAACTTCGAGTGAATTCGCTAATGAATTGAATTTAATTACGTTAATAAAAAATTTAATTACGTTAATGAGATTGAATTTAATTTAATTTACAGTATTTGAAACAAATTCAGTAATATTAAAATTGAAGTCAACCACACTATTTAGTATATAACTAAAATGAATTCTATATAATTAAAATGAATTCAATTATTTCATATGATATATTTACCTTTGACTAAAAAAATAATCTTATTAAATAATAAACATTCACAATTACATAGAACAACTTATACACATCAGTTTTACTATAAACAATATCATCAAAAAAGTTTATTATTAAAATAAAAAAAAAAAACAATTAATTGCAAACGACATTAGACTAGACCGAGCTATAAAAATAATAAAAAGCTATTATAATTTGGAAGTTTAAAATTGCATGAACGAGTAGTCATTATTTTGTGTTGATAACTATAGGCATTATGTTGGGTTATTATGTTGTAGGGTTATTATGTTGGAGTCGTGAGTATTATTGGATTTGTGGGTTAAAAAAGATGAGATGCAGCCTTGGGGTTATTACGTTGGAGTCTAGGACATTATTGAGTTTGTGGGTTAAAAAAAATAGTAGCAGCCAAAGGAGTTGAATTTACGTGAATGAGAACGTGAATTGAATTTACAAAAGGAGTAATTTTAAACTTACATGTGAATTCAATTCGTAACTATTTTTTAATTCCAAACAAGAGAATTGAATTCAACCTTATAATTAAATTCAATTTTCTGCGTTCCAACAGGCTGTAAAGGGTTAACAAATAGCAAGGCTAAGTAATCAAATGGCTAGTGGTAATTATTTTGAAAAAAATTGTACCTAACCTTAATTTTTATTAACGAAATCTACAACTTTATTTATATTAAAAAATTTAATACACTATCGGAGCAAGTTTAATCCAGATTTTTAATTTCTTGATTGTTTGTCTAGATGTTTAGTTTCAATAATTCGGTCCGATTACTCCTAAGTTTATTTGAAGTGAAAATTGAATGTTCAATTATACTTGAAGAGAATGTTAGAATATCTCATATTGATTAAAAATAAAAATATTAAAGAGTGAATAAATGTTAAATGTCATGTCAACTAATCAAATGCCTAGTTCTAATCATTTTAGTAATGGTTGAACTAAAACTTAATTTTATTAATGAACTCTACATTTTTCCCGTATTAAAAATTATAATACTAATCGTACCAATTTGGACTTAGAATTGGACTTGGATCGCAAAATACAAAATTTGTAAATATAGGTTTGTAAAGATTTTTATTATTGATAAATTAGCACTGAATTTATATTTAACGACTAAAAACTAAACACACGTAACAGGAACACAAGTTCTGAAGTTTAATTAAACGAAAAATTAAATAAATATATCATAAAACTTAATCCAACGTAACCATTAATTTTGTTTGTTATAACATTAGACTAAAATTTTATATTACAATTTTCGTTTAGTTGCAGCAGTTTTAGACACAGAGGCCTGCGTTCTTGACAAAATATTTTTCTTTGAAATCAAAAGGTAATATCGGTCTCCCATTAGGAAGAAAGTCCGGAAGAAGAACTAGAAATGTTTGTTTCTTATATAGTGTTATTTCAAAGTAATTCCTGTCCTGCGACAATTTCTGTACAAACATAAGCACTATTTCCATCTGGTAGGCAACTTTTTCTACCCTCTATGCCATTGCCTCTCCCCGAAACACTCTCTCGGTTGTGTTGGTTGTCATTACTCACTAAAATTTGTTGGAACATAATCAAACTCCAACAAGAGATGCTATCATTGAACTAACTTGGTTAACCATGCCTAGAATTATGGAGATTTGGTTTCAACCCAATGTCTTTAACTAGCCTAAAGCAAGACATCTTCACTCTGATTTCTTTTGCACCACCATTGCCAATGAGTAATTTGGAAAGCATACTGTTTACTTTAGAGCCAACTGACATACCTGTTGAAGTAATGTTTCAGGTTCATGTTATTATAGCAACAGTTTCCATTCTTACACCAACGTTAGCAAGCAGGCAAGGTTGGTTATATAAAGAGAGCAATCATCTCATACAAAGGCAAGAACCCTCTAAAGCAGCATTTATAAGCTAGTGCGGTTGTAAGTAAGAAGCATGGAAACACCAACACATAAGAAAACGGCTGAAGGAACCAATCCATGACTTGACTTCGGTAGAATGCTACTTCCAGTTTCCTGTATTCTCGATAAAGCCAAGGATACGCCCCAGGGTCATAATATGAGTATCAAATTCTTCCTATTCCACTCGAATATAGATGGATGTATAAGGGCAAAACATATGACTTTGACTGGCAACATGTAACAACTACTAACATCTAGGACTTGTACAGATTATAAAAATGCAGGAACCTTAAAGAGGAAGCAAATTCCAGAAAGACTATTTCTACCCTCCTGTGAAAGCAACAACTGTGACAATGATCTTGTGAGACATTTAGATAAGCACTAGCATTTGACATCTGCTTTATAGACTCCAGATGCATCATGCAACAACAACATAACTCGTTAAACTCATTTTACACAAAATTACCAACAATTCGTCAACAACAAGAATTTCATTTCAAAAGAGATACCAGAGTATGCATCACTCAGCTAACAGCTCCAGTACCTACAAGCTCAATAAACTCACAGCACCACAAACACGAAAGCAGATTAAAAATAAACATTTATCTTGCAAAATCCAGTACGAACAATTCATAATCCAGTAGCGTTAACAGAACAGGTGTTTTAAGACAAAATCCAAAATCATAGCATGTTAAAAACCAAAAACTAATTTAAATAACAAAAAGGCATTGGGCGACTATTAACTTTTAAAACCTCCTCCCGGCACCACCCCTACCGAAACCGAACTGGGTCACCGGAGCAGCAACAGGGTCCACTTGAACGACACCAGGAATATCGGTCATACCCAGAGCAGCAAGCATGTCAATAGTCTCCTTGTCGACCTCAATCTGGTCGGTCTTGATGGCAGAGACATCAGGGACAAAATCCATACGGCGCTCGCGCTCTTCCTCCTGGAGCTTGAGAGAGATCCCGCGAACTGGGCCCTTCTGGATGCGCTTCATGAGGTGGGTAGAGAAACCCGCGATCTTGTTGCGGAGGCGCTTGGAAGGTATGATGGCAACCTCCTCTATCACCTTCTTGTTGGTGTGGAAGTCGAGTGTCATGCGCGAGTAGTAGCGCTCTATCACTTGACGTGATGATTTCTTCACTGTCTTGGTACGAACGCGACCCATGTTTTTCACCTAGCAGATGATGCCGCGAGGAGAGCAGTCAAGTTAGAGAACGGCAGCGAGAATTAGAGAGGGGGGTGGGCAACTACAAAACTAGGGTTTACTGCTTGAGTTTATTGGGGAAAAAAAAATTATATGGGCTTTTCTCAAACACAATTAGGCCCAATTTACAATAATACGCTGGTGATGTACGACGTCGTTCTGAGACCCAAGCCTCTTCCATCTTCTGCTCGAGCAAAAGGCAAAGCCCTATTTGGACATGGTCAAGTGCTTCCGTCATTCTCTAGAAGATTTGAGCTTTACATCTCAGTCGTATCTCCTCCTTGTTTGGTTTCTCTATTCGAATTTCAGGTTAGTTTACTGTTTACCCGAATTTGTTTTATGTTTCCTTTTCGTTTGGTTGGGGATGAGATTATTGTTGAAGTGGACTGGGTTTGTTTAGTGCAGTGTGACCCTTTTTAATTTATTATCTGTGTTGGAAATTGGTAGGTTTCCATGGCAACACTTAGGAATCTGAAAATCAAGACAAGTACATGCAAGCGCATTGTCAAGGAGTTGCGTTACTATGAGAAAGAGGTCGAGACAGAAGCTGCCAAAACTGCTGAAATGAAGGAGAATTCAGCTGATCCTTATGACCTTAAACAACAGGTATGATGTTATCTGTGGTTCTGTTGTTGATTGTTTTGAATTTCTTCAATTGCCTAATGTTCACTGGTCTCCTTTTTCTAAAAGTTAGGTTCCTTGTTTGATTTTGGCAGGAAAATGTGCTAGCTGAATCGAGGATGATGATTCCGGATGCTCGGAAGCGCCTTGAGGCTGCATTAACTGACTTAAAAGGAGCTCTGGTATGAACTTAAACAATCATTACCATTCTAATTATGCAGTACTTTCCAACTGAACAGCTTGAATTGGTATTGTTGGCTTTAGGACTTTTTGAGAAAATAGAATGAATCCTGTATTTTTCTTCAGGAACATTAACAAGTGCTTGAGCTAGGTATTATGAATCGCACCATACAATGCATTGCATTTAAAGTTGGGACTATTAGGCTGTGATTTCATACTGATCTGGAGCCTTACTCTCTTCCAAAACATGACAAAAGAAGATAAAAAGAAAAGGAAAATGAAACTGAACAGCTTTTTGTGTGCAGGATTTATTTTTTATTTTTTTGCTTCTTTATTGTTTACGGTTTCACAAATTTTTCAGGCTGAGTTGGAAGAGTCTGACCAGAAAGAAGGCCCAGAGATTGAAGATGCTCAAACCATTATCGCAGAGGTTGAGCAGTTATTCCAAACACCGGATGCCTAGATGTCTGCTGAAGATCTCATTGTAAGGGTTGGATATTGTATTCTGAGTTGTGTGGTGTGTTTTCTCAGCCTCAGAAGAGATTGTTGTTAATTGATATTTTTTAGCGGTTAAAGTGAAATGTGGCTTAGAACACCCTTCTTGAGCAAACTGAATATTCGCAGAAATATAAATGTAATGGTCTGCTTGCAAAATGTAATGGTATGCATGCACAGTTCTCATTTCAAGTTGGTAAATGGATTTGCTACTGAGGGGGGTTATTTCTCAAACATTATGTTACAATCATGATCATGTAGGATCATTTTGAAGAACTATTGCCATGCAGTAGGCTAATGCTTGTTTATAACTCTAAAAATTTGTCATCTTCACGTCATTAACTTGCAAAACAGAAATATGATCAAAATCACATACTTAGATGTTAGATGTGTTGTACCTATCGGTACAGTATTCATAACATTCCAACATTCCAAGTGTTCTAATCTTAATTAGAGAAACATAAATTAGGATTTAGCAAGGAATTATTCTATATCTTTTTGATAAGTGTTAGACTCTTGTATATTGATTTATTAAATAAAATTTGAATAAAATACCGCTTTTATCTTTATAAGGTTACTTTTTTATTTTTATAAGAGTTATAATTGCGCTATGGCTTAGAATATATTATATAATTTTATCTTTTATGTATTTTATTAGCCCCACTCAAAATTATAAATTATGTTTATGGTTGGGGGTTTTCTTATATTGCAAAAATAATATTATAAGTATTTAAAGATGAGAATGATGTGTCTTTAAGTTTTATAATTTGAGGCATGTACGCATCACACAATGAGCTAATGGACTCATTTGGGCTTCAGGCTTGTGAGCGGTGAGCCTATACGTTTCGTTTTGGGCCTGTGGCATGTTTCCTTTTGAGGTTTCTTAACAGGACACGGAACGAAAGGACTTCCCCTGAACTTGAGACAAGAGAGTGAGAGACTACTGTTTTGAATATAATTTTAAGATGTGTTTTTTTCTAAAATATTTCTCACGAGAACGGTTAAATACAGTCATAAAAAAATATGAATGCTAATTGTATGAATGAAATTGGTAAATAAATATAGCAGTATATAATTGTTGGACAATAAGATCATGAATTATTGTTCTTGAAAAAGTGCAAATCATTGCTATTTTGGTGTTTATATTAGTGTTTCTTTTTCATATTATTACTCTTTTTGCTAGTCTTGATGATGTTAAAATGTCATAATGATTGATGATGCTAGGTAATGGACACAAATCTTTTACTTTTCCTCTTTTAGGATGGGCAACGTGAACAAGAGATCTGCTCGTATTGTTTCTTAAATAATAATTCAATGAAAGTAACTTCAGATTGATAATTGAAAAGCATGTGAAACTAGCATAGATCAAATAAACATCATAAGAAAGGTGATTATGTAATAAATATCGCTTTTGAATTGTAAAAATGTGTCAAAGTGATAAAATGTGTTAGATTGCTCTTTCAAAGCCGTATAAACAACTTTTAGATGATGGTTAAGGATAATCAAGTGAAGTTGTAGTCCATAAAGTAGTTTAATAAAACTTGTAACATAACAACAACAATCACTCAATCAGTTTAAATCCCGCTAAAGCACGGGATCTGAGGAAATCTAGTAGTACGTAACTTTACCTCTAACAAGTAAAGAGATTGTTTCCAAATGACTCGCATGAAACAGAAAAAGAAAAAAAAAGTAGTAATGAAAAATACTAATTAAAATGATAATAAAAATAAATAAATACAAATATATAAGAATAAAACGGTTAAAATGAAATTTTTTAAAAAATAATTAATTAATTAATACAAATAATAATGATATATAATAGAATAAAATAAAACAATAACTAGAAAGGTAAATGTATATTATATTAATAATCATAATAACATGGACAATCATAAACATAATAATAATAAGAAGAAGAAGAAAATGAAAAATAATATTATTATTATTAGTGATAGTAGTAAAGATGGTGATGAGGATTATGATGATAAGAATAGTAATACTAATAATAATATTATTATTATTATTATTAACAAGTAATTTTCTCTTAGGTTAACTATAACAGACAAGAGTAAGGAATTAAAGAGGACTGTCAGGATCCCTTTACGATGGATCATTTACCTGAATCTTAGCATGTCAAATTTTTCGATTGTGAGTCATATTTTCGATAAGTTCCATCATTGTTATATCATTTTTTATCACCTCCCTTCAATTCTTCTTAGGTCTCCATATTTTTCTCTTACAATCGCTAAGTACGATCTTTTGTATCTTTTCACTTGAGCGATATACTTGAAAGGTCATTTTTTATCTAAAAGTTTTATGAAATTTTTAATTTAAATATTAACTAGGTTTGGTAATGTTAAAAAATTAATATAATGAAATTTATTTTATTTAAAATCTAAATTAATGAAACTTCAAACTTTTGTCTAATTTTTGTCTAAAAAATAAGTTTAGCACATACTTGACGTATTTTAATTTTAAAAATATGTTATATATTGTCAATTAGGTATCCCAACTCACAACATGCTCCTCTTAAGACTGACCACTATCTTAAAATTCAATCACATGCTAGTAAGAGAACTTACGCCTATAACCAGACTAGATTAAGCTTTAAAAAGATGGAAGTTTTGATTTGTACGGGACATGCAAAGACTGTTGGATTTAATCTAACGTATGGGCAAGTATATATATAAATTAATTGTATATTATGAGTTATCACAAGGTTAAGCCTAGTTAAAGTGATCTATTAAGGTTAAAAGCCTTGGGCTATATGACATCTAATAAAGTATGGGTTTTAATATGTAAAGACCCAATAGTTTGATTTATATTTTATGATGTGCTGGGATATATTAAAGTCATACCTTTTATGGAGAAGTTAACTTAGGATTTTTTAGGTTTGATTAGTGTACGCTCATCACCAATGTGGTTTGACAGCAAGTGACACCTTTAGGGTTTTCAGCAAGGCTCATGTCTCAGGACGTTGGGCTCCGAAAACGGGGTCCAACAGCAGTGTAGGCTTGGCTTGTAGCATCAATGTCTGTACTATTGAGATAACATCTTATTCCTACTAGGCTCCATAGAGTTGGTGTAGGAAAATCCCGGGGTGTCCATCACATGGACACAGTGCGGAAAACAAAACTTTTTTGTTCCGGGAAGTTCCCGAAAGCCAGGATCCA
>JANKOD010000002.1:10143699-10159154 GCA_026284645.1 Erythroxylum acuminatum | reverse complement strand
TGTTTATTTACTTATCCAAATTTGCAAGCCAGAAGAATACTACAAAAGGCAAGAACATCGAAACAATGCAAAGAATGTTATAAGAACCAATGTTGCACCAGTTAAATCCAATTTCACGCATTGCAAAATTGTCAAATTTCTTATATATTCCAAGGTTTCATATGCCAATCACACCAACGTAACAGGCCCTTAAATTTACACACAATGACCCAGTGATCAACTTTAGACATGGAGGGGTGACTGTTCTATATGAACATCTCTATTTAGATGCGTAACCTTATCTAACAAGAGAAGTTCTTTGTAGTCAATTAAACAACTACCTAGTGTGTCGCTGCCTTCATTACTAGTATTTATGCCGAAAGTTGTGCGCGTCGCCCATTACGAACCCAATATTAGAAGCCCATTCCCTTGAAGATGTCCAAATAGTCTCTTTCTTCGAGTAAGTTTCCTCCAAGCTACCCATCTCCAATCAACCAAAACCCAGCCAAATCCTCAAAAGTTTTCAAAGCTCCTGTTGGCAAATTCTCGCAAGAAACCCCTTCCCTTAAAATCCCAGAAGACGGAGACAGAGCAACCTAAATTGTTAAATCACAATGCCACCATCCAAAGCACTTGGATCATAAAGACATCATGAACTCGTTGTCGAGGCTTTAAGAGATCTTGCTCTTGTTGGAAAATTCTCGTAAACCGTACGCAAGTAGTTGATGGAGAAGTAAAGCGAGAAACAAAATGAAAAGAAGGAGGGGACGTTGGCTTGCAAAATCAAAAGGAGGGAACGTTGGCTTGGCTGAGATGAATCTAAAGCCGAAACGAAACTGTTGTTTTAATAAAACGTCGACGTTTTAAGTGTAGAACAGAGTAGGACCAGAGTTAGTGGCACAGATGATCTGATGCCCAATTAGAGTGTATAATGGATAACGTGAGATTTACTTTTAAAACTATAAATAGAACTCTTAAAAAGGATTAGTAAATAAAGTCACCATCAAGTGAACACAAATAGAAACTAAGCTTACAAAGCATGAAGCATAAAAAAGCTAGCAAAGAGTCAATATGCAGCTTAAAGTTCTAAGCCAAGTACAAAATAATGATACCTTTGAAATAGGGTTTCACATTGTTGTTAAACTAGAGCTTAGTGAATTTGCTATCCCATTTACTAGCACAAGTTCTCTAATCCATTGAATTAGCCTTTGGCTTATAATGTTAATATTTGCGTGCTTATTTTCTAAGATTCTATAATTTCTTTTTAATCAAATGTTATGAAAAGCAGCTGAGTGTTATGTTGAGTACGATTTTATCCCCTTTTGATGGTGATATAGCTTTTTGTGCCCATTATACTAAGTTTATCCATTTTGTTCATTACAATGTGAGTTACAAAAGACCCAGTTAAAAATGAATGATTATAAGCCTCTAGATCTAAATTGCATAGTACACATATATGATTGACTACAGTGTCAAATGTGATTCTACCCTTAGTTCTTATTCTCTCCTTTATTGTTAGCCATAAAAGAAATAAAGCTCGGGGTAATTTGAAGTGAACCATAGAAGTTTGAGCCATAAAGTTGCTAAGATTTCTAAGCAATTTTTGTTATTGAATCCACCTGATTTGTGATTGAGCCATATAATTTGATACTCAATTGCTAAGTTTGTGAAATACCTTGGTACGTTGCATATTATAGTTATGAAATATCTAGTATTAATATGATTCTAATTGTTTTCTCTTACCACTCTTTCTATTTTTGTCTGCTCCAAAAGGCTAGCCATCAATGCGGTTGAACTAGGAAGCTTGAATAAAGGGCCTTTTGGGTACCAATTATCAAACCAAAGTCAAGCACTCTTCCCATTTCCAATGATGTGCTTGATGTAGGGGTGTATAATATCCTTCACCTTCAAGATTTGCTTCAAGGATTAAGAAATATGGTCTTTAATCTTTACTTTCCAAATTTTTCTCTTTTTTAAGAATTCTACATACATTATTTAGACATAAAGTGATTTTTATTTATGAATAGCTTCCATAACTTCTTCATAAGGAGCATATTTCATGATTCTAAGAGAATTTAAGCCTAGTCCATTTTCTTTTGGGACACCTAGATCAATCCGTTTAATCTTATCTTTTGAGGAATTATTATCATTCCCTATCCTTAATTTTTTTTAAGTAATATCTTGATAACTTCTATCAATTTTAAAGGGAGATAAAGATGAGAAGAATGGTATATATTTATACTACATAACATTGAGATAATTAGCTCCAATTTGCTTGCATAACGAAGATATTTGTTATTCGAATTCCCTAGTTTTCTATGGATAGCATCGGGTAAATGTTAGCAATCTAAAGAGTGATCATGATATGACATGGATTTCTAGATATCTTAGTGGTGGTTGTTGAAGCTTTAAGATTTAAAATGTGTTTTGACAATAAAACTTATGATATTTTTTTTCTATAATATATATTGTTATGGTTAAACAGAAAATAAATATAACAATATGTGATTGTTGGATAATACGAAATTAAAGTCATTGGAATTATTTTTCATAGAAGAGTATGTATCATCACTATTTTGGTGTTTTTATTAGTGTTTTGTATATTATTATAGTTTTCTAAGTCTTAAAAATATTAAAATGACATAATGATTAATGATGTTGATTATACTCTAACGGAGACACAAATCTTTTACCTTTTTTCTTCTATGATAAATAAGATCATAAAAGTACTCAGTAAAGATAATAAGGATAGATAATTCTTCCTTTTATCCATACTAAGTTGATGAGGTAGAATTCATGAAAAATTCATAAAACTACTTACAATAGAAATAAAATAAGAATTATTCAAAAGAAAAAACACTAGAACTAAACTAAAACTAATAAACTACAATAAAAAAAAAGGTTAGAACGTTGAGTTTTCTTCCAATAAAAGCCTCTTTAAAAGCCTTTTAGCTAGACTTCCTACTCAAGCCTTTCATCTTGGATCTATAATTAGAGCCTTGCTTATATTCTTCTTTAGAATCTAAGAATTTCACATTCTATTAGAATTGGGTTGTTACATTCCCCTTCTTCCACTTGCAAGATACAGGGACCCTCTTTACTTAACTTGCTCACTGATAACTTCTCAAGCTTTTTCTTCTTGGAAAGGAGATCCTTTAAATATTCAATATTATGCGATATATGTAAACAAAAAGAAAAAAGAAAAAGCAAATCTATCTTCATTTCCATCTATTCAAACTTGTTTAGTTATGGCATGAGTATTATTGTGAATCAAGATGTCTGTTGCTCTAATATATGACTGATGTTTATTGTGAAAGAGATCAACACCTATTTGTTTCTATCGAAATCATCTTCATAATTAAGATCGTGATGGGTAGTAGTTAAAGATGAGATTAATGTTGATTTGCTTTTGTTTATCACTTTCTTACACACTTCTTTATGCTTATCTAGGCTATGCACGTCCTCCTCTTCAGCATCTTTAGTATTAAGTTTTTGTCACTCCTAAGGGATATGATTAGCATTCGATCTCTTGTGTTCATCTACGTACAACCATGAAGTTCACCTTTACCTTTTTCACCATTCATCTCAACTATTTAGTTGACTTGATTCTTTAAATTATAAAAATTATACAATTAGATTGCACTATTTATTCAAGTAAATCCATGTACAATTTATCTAATCTTTATAATCTTTCAATGAGGGAAGACAAAAGCTGCAAGATTATCTCTTCCATCTCATTAACATGCGACTGTGGCTACCATTGAAATTAGGTTGTTGATAAAATCCAAATGGTACCTTTATCTGCTTATTCAAACTCATCTTAAGATATATTTAGATGGTTACTATATCATGGATGATGTATATCAAAGTAAGGATCTTTCTTATTATTTTCCCTACAAACAACCATTTAATCAACATCTTCATAGGAATAAAGGGCTTGTTACGTTCATGCATCTATGGAAAGATGCCTTTACATGCCATAATGATAACATGTCCTCTAATAACCATTGTCACGATCCGTCAACATCTTCATTTGGTTTGAAATATCAACAACTTATACCATCAAGTCTGAAACTGCATGATTTTACTATTAATCTTGAAGATGTCACATAGAAAAGTACTAAATTATACACAAATATAGGAAATTAAAATAAATTAAAATAAAGACTAGGATTAATAAAATGGAAATTGAATAGCTCCCCGGTATGGTGCCAAAAACTTGGTTTAGTAAATTTGTAAGCGTACATAGGCAATTATAGCAAGTTTATGAAACTGGAGTAATATAGAGTATCAATTTCACATTAACTATATTACTATGTCTATTAATCCTAGATAAAAAATAACACTAAAATAAATAAGATTTAAGAAAATAATTAAATTGCTAAACTAATAAAGACGAGATAATTAAACAAAGAGTAATCAGAAAACTAAAGGTAGGATTTTGGGGTTTACTTCCATAAAATTTCAATTATCATGGTTGAAATAACAATTAACCTAATGTATTTATGCCCTCTTGAGCACATATACATATTCAATTAGGTAACTACCACCTCATAATCTGTAATTAAACCTAATCAAATTCATTAAGTATATTTAATATATTTGGTTACCATAATAGTTTAAGATACTTTCGTTCTTTAGTGCTAAAGTATTTTTTTTCTTCTAGTGCACACTTCTCAATCTTTTATACAATCTTTAATATTGAAGTTATGATGATTAGGTTCAAATCTAAAATTAAGAACAAAGAGAATAAATTTAAGTAAATACTAATCAAATCATGTTTAGGGTTTTAACTGTTAAACATAAACAAAACTAAACTAAAGCAAAACAGTCAAAACGTAAAGGAAAAAAGAGAGAGAAAGAACTAGAAGAGTTGTCACAGGTTCCTCCAAATCTTGCTATAAATCCATCCTTGATTTGAAGAAAAACTAAAACTAAAAATCCTAATGACAAAGGAGGTTGTCACATGCCTATTAAAATCCTCTACAAAGAACCCTAATAAAAGCATTTATAAGCTAAGTTTATATAAAAGAGTTATAAGGTGATTAAACTTATAACTCCACATGTGTTTAGAGTGATTGTTACGAGATTTGTGCCTATTACACTTTTTTTTTGGTGCAAAAGAAAGTAAAGACAAGAGAATGAAATCAACATTTGAAGTAGCTTGGATAGGCTACTCCCTTGTGATCTTCGTCCAGCTGCAAGCATAGAGATGGTGGTGGAGAATGGTATATATGCGGTAGAGCACTGCTGTCAGCCCCCATGTTTGCTAGTAAGTCTGCACATTTGTTGCCTTTGCGGTGACGATGCCGTAATCGACAAGACCATTGACGATGCAAGAAAGCCTTGATGTCATCCACTAAGTGTCCCAGCGGAGCAAAGCGAGATGACGGTGTTGTGAGGAGTGTCAAAGCTGTCATAGAATCAATCTCCAGAATAATATGTCAAAAGCCATTTGACCAGGCAAGGTCAAGGCCTTGTCGAATCGCTTCAAGCTCCGCGGCCGCAGTATCACTAACTCCCAGATTGCCAGAAAAACCAAGTAGCCATCGCCCCACATGATCACGAAATAGACCTCCATAGCCAGCTGTCCCTGGGTTGCCACGAGAGGCGCCATCAGTGTTCAACTTGACCCAGTGCCCAGTAGGCGGAGCCCATGCAATGAAGCGGGTCTCCATGGTTGTGACTTTGCCAAGTTCCAGCTGCCAAATGCGACACACATCCTCTACTTTTGCAAAAATAATGTTAAGAGGGAAACAAGGTTTAACAAAATCAGTATCAAACAATAATTGACATCGCCACTTCCATAAAAACCACAAAGTTGTGGCAAAGACAATAAACCAAGGGTACTTATCTAGAAACCAACTGTTACGGCCCAGATTCATATCAATCCAGTCCAAAAGCTCCATAGTCGACCATGCTTGCCAGGTAGGAGGTGAAATGAGTTGGAGCCATGGGGCTTTAGCCATGGGGCAATCACGCAATATGTGGATGGAAGTTTCATCCTCGAGGTGACAAGTTTGGCACACTGCAGTATTGGAAATACCTCGCATCAGCCAAAGATGTTGGGTATGAAGTCGATTTCGCCTGGCAAGCCAAAGAAATGAGCCCCATTTGGCGGGGCCGAGGGTAGTCCGTAGACAAGAAAACCCGGCATCCCTGGCAGAAGGAAAGTTCATCAGGGCTTTATAGCCCATACATGGTGTGTATGTCCCAGTTGGAGAGAGTTTCCAAATAATCGTGTCAGGTTTGGGAGCACGCGGCAGAGGAACACCAAGAACATCCTGAGCAATATCATCGGGAAGGATAGCTACAATTAGCTCCCTGTTCCATCGGTTATCTTGGTCAATAAAGTCGTTCACCTGAGCAGCCTGCATGGGCCGACCAGAGTTCTCCATAGCTGCCCGAATAGGGTTGTTCCCTAACCATATGGCATCCCAAAAGTCTACAGCTATGCCATCACCAATGCGCCAACCAAGTCCCAGATCTAAAACCTCCGCTCCTCGCTGGATACTCCTCCACGTATAAGAACAGGTGGGTTGGTAGCGATCAAAATCAAACACCCCATGGGTACTATATTTCTCAAGTAGCATTCGGGACCACAAAGCAGTAGGTGGTGCAGTAATTAAGCGCCACGGAAATTTGGCAAACATGGATAGATTTAATTCACGCATACTTTTTAGACCCAGACCACCTTGGCTTTTAGGAAGGTAGACAGTTTGCCAATTAACGAGGTGTAGTGTACGAACTCCATCGTGGCCACCCCATAAAAATCTGCAAGTTAGACTATCAATTTTATCACATGTCACCCGAGGTAGGAGAGTAGTATGCATGGCATGAATTGGAATGGCAGAGGTGACACTTTGTATCAGGGTTACACGACCAACAAGGTTGGGATGCTTCACCTTCCAACCTGCAAGTTTTTATTGTACCTTGTCAATGATACCTTGATAAGTATGTATGGTGACTCGACGATGCAAGAGGGGAACCCCCAAGTAACAGCCAAGATCGGACGTGCGTGGGATGCCCGGTACCTTTCCAACACAATTGCAAAGAGAGCTACTCATGTGAGGTGAGGCGTAGAATCTGGATTTGCGGAGGTTAACAGTTAAGCCTGACACACGCCTGAAAAGATTCAAACAATCTTTGATAACATGTGCCTATTGAGTAGTGGCCTGTCCAAATAGAAATAAGTCATCGGCAAAGAAAAGATGGGAAATCTTAATACCTCCCCGACGACACTGCAGAGCGTCCCACGTGCCCGCTTCAACATTACGCTGAATGACGTGGCCTAACCTTTCCATGCATAAGACAAATAGATAGGGTGAAAGGGGATCCCCTTGTCGCAACCCTCTATTCGGTTGTATGTACTCAAAAGCTTCACTATTCCATAGAAATGCCATTTGGGAGGATTGAACGCAGAACATAATGACTTTACACCAACAGTCAGGAACTCCAAAGCTACGAAGGGTATGGTTGGAGAAAGTCCTACCGAACTCGATCATATGCTTTGTCAATATCAATTTTGAGGGCTATACTCCCAATCTTGGTTCTCCGCAACCGAATACTATGAATGATCTCTTGGGCGAGAAAGATATTGTCGGTAGTCGTACGACCAAGTATAAAGGAGCTTTGATTAGGCGAAACTAAGTCAGGCAAAAAAGAGCGAAGTCGATTGACCAATAGCTTTATAATAACTTTGTAAGCAGCAGAACAAAGGGCAATAGGTCGGAACTGGTGTATATACTCAGGAGTGTCGACCTTCGGGATCAACACGACAAGAGTTTTGCATCTTGGTCTTGCTTTAAAACTTTTAAAGTATAGTTTATCACTAGATTGCCACTAGTTTCAATTCATATTGGATGCCAAATTTGTTTTAGGTCTTTTACAAAATTATCACCCTTCAAGTGAGCTTTCAAATGCCTTTGGAATCACCTCAATTGGACAATTATGGTGAAACTTATTCTCAAATGTGAGCTTCCTCCTCGAAATCATCACCTACAAGAGAATGAACCAACCATAAAAAAAGATGTATATAATTTTATGTAAAACATACGATAAAAGTACTAAATTACAATTAACATAGCCCCTGCAAACATGTAAAAATGGACCTATCAAGTGCTTTATGGGTGTTTTAAGTGCATTTCTTTTGTTTTAAAATGATAACTCAGTGTTACTATACTTCCTTTTATTGAGCTCCTTAAATTCTTTTTTTATTACAATCAACTTTTTACAAATTTGTAGGGCTTAAAGCCTATCATTGTTATATCCAATCCTCTTGTAACTACCTCATATCTTTTATTCTAGTCTTGGGTTATCTTTCTTCATTAAATCTCATTATGATAATGGAATATGAGAGTTCTTTCTTCATTTCAAACTTAATGTGTAATCTAGCATACCCTATCCTTTTCATGATAACAATTATTTTATCTATACAAATAAGTTTGCATAATAAATTACCTAAATAACTCGTACTTATTATCGACCAATATTTCAAAGGCATGTTGTGAAAGTTAAACCGAACGGGTGTATGTTTCATTTTGAGTCTCTCCAAGTCGAGACTTGACTTCCTTTTTTGTAAGAAATGAGTTTGTTATTGATTTTTCAGTCTTGCTTCAAGTACTTTAAGCATATTGACCTTACTGCTAAATATGAAGAGGAATAAATACTTTTTATTGATCAATGCACTCTCCAATCCTACTTTCCTCTAATTATTTTATGCCCATAAGTTTATGATGGAGTATGCAGGACCTTAACCAATTAAAAATTCATTCAAAGTTAAACTCGGTTTGGTGAACAACCTTAAGCATCACTGTAAGTTGGAATATCGTTTATCAAATTTGTTCATCTGATACAAAAGAGAATTGGTGGCTAATGAAAGACGACAATAATTGAACTGAGGATTGGCTAGAAGTAGTTGAGCCAATTCAACCCCTGAAGTAGCTTAATTCTTCCTCTTTTAATTCATCCTGAGTAGTAATCACTTCTTTATTAGATTTCTTTACAGAGCAGATCTGATGAACATTATTACTAGCATTGACAGAATTATGAAAGAATTGTGTTTCTTTCTCCTTCCTTGCCCCGCCAAATTAAAAACCCTTTACCGTCTAAAGCAGAAAGGTAAACAAGTTCATCACACGAGACTCAAAGTTGCTATAGATTGAGCAGACAATTTCTGGGATAGAGGAGGATAAACAAAGAGTCCTGTACACTATCATATCCATTATGTTACAAAGATTAGGAAGAAAAAAAAGGTAAAAACGAGTTTTGTTCATGACAATTAAATATCTTTAAAAGGTATTCTCTGCTTCATATAGAATGGCGAGATCCTCTGCGAAGCATCCTACGGAAGGGCCTGCATGCTACAATGCTAAGATCAACTGCTGCAGCAAGTGCCATGAAGATAGCAGCATCCTCTATGCATGTCACATGTCTCATAGCCAACTGAACCAAGGGTTTGCTGTGCTTCCCTTCACCATATACTCTGCAACTCATAACAAAGCCACCAACAACCACGCCTAGTCCAGAAAAATCTCCACTACTTTGAGGACTTGGTATTGGCGTTGCAGCTGTTCGCATCTGTTTGTCGGTGTCTATGAAAAACACCCCACCCTTTTCAGCACTCATAAAGATCTCTGACATAAGAACCTCACCCCCCTCCTGGCCTTCTGACAGGAGGTGAAATCTACAGCAAACAGAGTCTCTAATTCCACGCTCACGCCAAGCCTCAAGCTTTCCCCATGGCTGCCAGCTCTCCGGCCTGCAAACATCAGGTCGAACTATCAACCAAGCTCCTGGGTTAGACTTGGCAACCCAATCACAACCTGATGATGGTACAAATGGAGTTGTTATGAAGGCTGCTGCCACAGCTGATCCAGAGAGATCATGTATCTTCACCTTCCATCCTTTCCGTTCTCTTCTCTCAGTCTCCAAATCGGCACCTTCAAGAGAAGCTGACCAATAGGTACTTAACGGATCCACCAGGGATACCCTGTCACTCCAAAACCATATAAAAAAATTCATCAACAATGAACTGATTATTGGAAGCATGACAAAACAAACCTATTAGGCTATATCACCAGTGTACTTGCTACTCTCTATGTGTTTGCTTGCAATGCTTCAGGGAGAGCACGCGAAACTCTTATACTAATTTTTGGCTAACCTGTATGCAAGTGAATTGGACAAAGCTGTTCACTTGAAAACAGCACTTTTAATAGCTCTACTGAAAGCCAGAATCTTGGGAAATCCTATAAAGTCTTAACAAAAATCTCAAAGCTAGACAATTTTTAATGTATAACTCAAGCCAAAGAGGCCACGAAATGCATGTCACCTGTCCCGACTAAACTTGCAACTGAATATGGGCTGCTTGATGGAGCCTTGAAGCTGAACTATTTGAGGACTCGATGTTGTCACATCTTCAAACTGGAAAACATATCTGGGATCAGGATCGAGTTTCACTCTCAAATGAAGTTCAGCTCCTGGTCTACCACTCGCCTGCTTGATTTTGCCGATACCTATCCACCCATTGAAAAGAATTACGGGCCTCCCGTCACCCCATTCAGGACTTACCTCCAACTTGAATGTCCCAATTTGATGCCTTTTGATGCCAACACCACAATGGTGGCCCTTTCTCCCTGTGAAGACAACAATCTCAAGATATGCATGATGAGTATAGAAACAGCCAGGCGCTAACAATGCTTTTAGATCAGACTCCTGAAGATAAAATATTGACGCAATGTTATGAATATCAGGTGTTGCTTCAGGAGAGGACACCAGTGGAACTGAAGTTGTTTGCACAGGAAAGCCTCGTAGTCTTATTTCGCACAAGCATGGAGACGAAAATGTATGAATTCCAGATTTTGCAGAATTCGGAGCTGCGCCAGGAAACCTCAGCCCAAGGGAGCCTATTGACAGCCTGATGAAAGCTTGAGGATCCATTCTTGTCAAAAATGTTTCCCCATTGGATCAAAATGTCTATGCTTAGCAAGCTCAAGAATTCTGCCACACAGTTGGCAAGTAAAAATCAACTTGATATTCAGCACAAGAAAAATTGAACTCTGATTCATGAATTTATATGTAGGATCCAACCAGTTCACTAAGAACATTTTACAACCATTGGTATGGCAAGCAAGCAGTTATATCCAGCGAATATTGGGTCGCTCAACTTCCATAATTACTAAAAAACAAATTACATCAAGGACTGCAGCTACTTTGCTAATTGTGCAGAAAGAGAAGGCTGCTGAACCATATGCTCAATGAGGTTTGAGTTTATCCAGTATAATCCACCACAAAAGTCGAAAGGCACAAATTGGAAATTACAAATATTGCTTTAACATCAGAAAGGAGATCAACAAATATGACATGCAGAATTTAAACCAACCTAAATAACCTGAAATCCAAAGCACATTTAGATCATTTGTAGATGACTAAAATTTGTTAGCGGCTTACATTTGCTTCTATTTCAAATAGAGATTGTGGGAATGTCAGTATGAAAAGACATACAGGCCAGCTTCTAAAAGGAGAGCTTATGCAATTCATGTAAATAAATAAGAAAAAATGTCAAGAAAAGATATCCCTTGCAATTATCAATCTTTCGACTCTCATGAGAGACATATTTAAGTAAATATGTAACCTAGCAAAACATATGCCACACAAAGGCATAAAGCTTGAAACCCAAACCATCAGTTTGGTTGCCTCCATGAACATCATCATGACATCAATAATTGATGTGATCTGCAAAGTAAACTGAAAAGGCCTATAGCAGACCTCAAACTAGCTTGTTTCACATCCACCTCCATAAGTGTCTAAAACAAATGCAAACAGCATCTTAGAGACTAAGATCATTTGCTTTTTCCCAAATTACAGTACCGCCCACTTAAACAGAGTACATTAGAGGATAACTTCAAAGCACTGCTTAATATATAATGATTCCCATGCAATGTGTCTAATATAATGTTTATTTGGGCCTAGGACAATCACAAAGTTAGTTCTCTTCCAAACTTGAACCAAGAATACTATACGTCAGCAATAAAGATTTGATCAATTTATGCATCCTGGTTACTCACTATATTGCTTTTCTGGTTTTCACATACTGACCATACCAATGAAATTGGCCTCCTATCATCTATCAATTTTATTTCCAGGCGAAAGAATATAGTAAAAAGTATAATTAAAACTAGCAATACAGAAAATAAGCAAAAATATTTCTGGTAAATCAATTCAATATCAGGTTGCAGGATTCCTTTATTCCCCGGATGAAATTTTCACAACTCAACTAATCATAATTCCCAAACTAAGATTCCTAAGATGCATTTATCATCCCACCTAAAATTAACTAAATTTTCAGCCTTGCTATTTCTGACTCCAAAAATATCCTCAAGAAAAATGGTGTCAACGCAATTGCCGAAAGTTCAACTCAATCCTTCTCATTGTTCACCAACCAAACAAAAGAACAACTACCTGTACGTTGTAATCAAAACAGGGAACACACCTCAAACTTAAGAAAAAAGAGTTGAAACAGGGCAATCCAACAACCTATATGAAACAATGCCATAACGAGTCCTCAATCATCAAAAGAGCCCAAGTCAAGTTCACACAAATAACACGCACATACAAGCTCACACAACAGCCCAAAAAAGAAAAAGAAAAGAAAGAAAAAAACCCACCTGAACATCTTACTTGAAACTGGTCCAATTCAGCAAGAAACCTGGGGAAAGAAACCACACAATTAGCTAGGGGGCAGCAAAACACCATTTGAGAACAACCCAAAAGAAACTAGATTGTTGTTTCAACAAAAAGTCAGCACCTCTCTCTATAACATACCAAGCTCTTTTCTTTTCGTTTTTCTGAGAGAATAAAACCCCACAAGAATGCGACTTTGCTATAACTGGAGCAACTAAGACGAGAATGGAACAAACAACAAGGCAATCTGGGATTTCACGTAGACTTTGCAGGGATCACGAGGAAACAAACCAATCTCTCTCTTTCCTATATTTATGCGACTACATAAATAAAGAAAGACAGAGAAGAGAGAAATGGCGAATAGTACTAAAGATATGAACTTTTTAATGTTTGTTTTGTTTCTACTGTGATTGGGTGCTGTTCTTTGGTTGCATTATTAATTTAGTGCAACGAAATGGGCGGAGAAAGTGAAGGGAAGAGCAATGGAATGGATTCCTTTGTCTGTTTTATAAATATATATTTGCAATTATAGAGCAAAACAAAAAAAAAAGGGGAGATTTTATTTTAGTCAAATGTAGAGAGAGAAAGTAGTGAATACAGCTGGAGGCAACAGCGGCTGGTGGTTGGTCCATAGTTAAGAGAAAGAATCGCTTTCTTACACACATAAGTTTCACTTCAGTTCCTCTTGTCTTAAACTAAAACTAAACTAAAGACAGACGTAATACTTTGGTCATTCACTTTTTAAATCAGGATTAAATATAATATCATTTTATACAAAACTATTCATTTTCATCATAATTTTATTGAACTAACTAAGTCTCATTAACAATTTTTTAATAAAATTTCTTTTCATTAATACCCATTTTTCAAAAGTTATGATTTTTTAAAAAATTTTAATGATATAGGCCGATTTGGATTGATTTGCTTACTTAGCATTGGATAAAAAATAATCCAAAAGCTAGCTTTTCATAACTTAAAAGTCAAAATGAGAGAACATCTTTTTCGGTCTATAAGACTCTCCGTTTTGTTACATAAGAGTAAAGTTGCGTATTATCAAATTTTTTCAAACCCTTTTTAATATGAAATTTTGGATTGAGTGTAATGATGAACTTTAATCTTTGTACGTATTTGTAAAGGTGGTTCAGTCTGAATTTGCTGGGGTTGGGCGTTGTTGCTTGGATCCATGAGATTGGTTGACTTTATCTAAAGAGTACCTGCAAAACGGTAAAAAGCACGCCGGGGGTTGATTCCCGGTAAGCCCCTTCGACGCTCAAATTAGTCTTTTTGTAAGGGTTTTGGTAGCTACGAATTAAGAAAGTACGAGGGTTCTAAAGTCGTACATTGTTCCTGATGAGGTAATGAGTTTATATAGTAAATACCTATAGGAATTAGTTCAACATCGAGGAACGGGGCAATCGGCCTATGTGTCATTCTGAGTTTGAGCTTGAACCTAGCACGATCGACCCAATCAAAAGGAATAACTTTATCAAATATTTTAAGGTTTCAAAAAAAAAAAGAAACATGTAAAATATTTATACAGATAGCAATGGATATATATATATAAGGCCAGCAGTTTGTATTGACTTTTCTCCGCAATAATTACTCCGACAATCCGTTGATTAGGATTGACTTAATCACCGATATGGGAACATATTGTTTAATTAAAAGGTCTATTTTTTATCTTTATAATTTTTTAATTAAAGTTTAAGTTTAATTACAATATTTTGTAAAACAAATACAATCATTAAATCCGACATTTCATCAATCTAAACTTAGGTGACAACTTTTTTCGATTATGTATTACAAATATTACTATTAAATCGTCCTTTTACCCATTTTAAGACAAAAAAATATCCCTTGTCTAAATTTTAAACGAGTTGAAAAAATAAATTTAATTACAAGATTGAGCGGAAAAAAAAAAGTGAAGAATCCTAATAGAAGTGAATAGTTTTGTCCAATTTTTTTAAAATTCAATTGAAAGTTAAATAGATAAGATAAGAAGTTTACGATTTAAAAAGTTCAACCATATTAGATCATCATAAAATTGGCTAAAAATTAAATAAAAGTAAATTTTTTAAAATATAATTGAAAAAGATTGTTCTTCCTCATATAAGAATTTGAATTTAATTAAAATATTATTAAATAAAAATAAATTAATTTATTTTAGTTTATAAAAACTTATTAATTAATAAAAATTGATCACTTTTTTACAACATGAGTTATTAAAATAAATCAAACTAGAAAGTTAAAAATTGAATGAAAAAGTTTGTAATTTAAAATTTTTACGATTAAATCGATCGAATCAGTTAAATTTTGTAAGCATTAATTTTGTCCATTTGAAAATCTATTAGGGTGATGATATTTATGAGGTGAACGTTTGAACATTTTGACGTCAAATTTAAATTACAATAAAAGAATAAAAAACCAAAAACAACTTGCACTTGTCGTCTTGTTTTAGAAAAAGTCAGACTAGCAGCTACGAGAGGACAAAAGCTAAAAGTGGAAAAGCAAATTTGTTTCTATTTTTGTTTTTGATTTCACATTAATTAAAAAGTAGTTTTAATTTTTAGTTTTAATTTTTGATTTTGTTTTTTTCTATTTTTGAAAAATAATGAAAACTATAAAAACTAGTTTTTGTTTTCTATTTATGTTTTTTTACAGTCTGGTTTATTATTATTTAAATACATTTTATTTAATTATTAATAAATATTATGAATAATTTAATTCGATATTATATATTTAATAAATTAAAATTAATTATCAATAAAAAGAATGAATAATTTTATTTAATTTAA
>JANKOD010000002.1:10127155-10139252 GCA_026284645.1 Erythroxylum acuminatum | reverse complement strand
TTTAAGTCATATATATAGTCTAACTTTCAAATCGAATTGAGCTATAAAGTTAAACTTGAGTCCGACCAAAAACTTAAATTTTAAAAAAAAGTTATATTCTGATTTGAAGTTCAATCAATTTAAATTAAATCGTTCATTTTAAATCGGATCAAATTGAATGTAACCGAACTTAAACTTCTGCCAACCTGTGCAAAGTACTATTTTTAATTATGACTCCATTAATCACTTGTTTGAATTTCTCGTATACGGCATAGCTATACAGTTTGAAGACTTGCTAAAATATTAGCGTAGTGTCCGCACTTCCACGTTTGATATAAATAATGTGATTTGATTATGAAAATCAACCTACTTCTTTAATTATATTTCAATTTTCAACTCTCAATTATCTAATATTTTTATAATAATAAAATTTGTAATTATAATTTGAAAATATTAAATACACTACTTATTTTAAATAAATTATTTAACAAATAAATAATAAATTTAATTTAACTAATGTTAGTATTTTTGTTTTTTAATTATTTATCATCTTTAGAAATTTTATGCAAGTTGTTTCTCCTTTTATCACAACTCTAACATAATACATGTTTTTAAAAAGGCTTGTTTCACTAATTAGGCCAAGACCATCTCTATCAAATAATTACATAATCTTCTAGTTAAAAATTTGTTTGACCTGTATCGCTATTTGAGGTCTTATGAAAAATGTGACGAGTTAAGAGTAAGTACATTTAAGAAAGAAAAAACGAGTAGTAAATTCCTTCAAATAAATAAATTACCAGTTATTTAATGCTAGAATACACTCGGATTAATCAAGTCTTGGGTCTCAATTTCTCTGAAAAATCAGGTTTCAGGCTGAGTTCGAACTCGGGCCGAGCTCCTTCAAATTCAATTGAGCTCAAAATTTTCTTTAATACTGGAATACTCTCGGATAAATCAAGTATTGGGTCCAATTTTTCTAAAAAGTCAGGTTTTAGCCCGAGCTCGAATTCGGGCCGAGCTCCTTCAAACTCGATTGAGCTCAGGCTCTGTATATCAGGCCCGAGCCTCATTAGTAAAGGATAGGGTCGGGGTCGGTCTTAGGGTGGTTCATTGTCATCTCTAAATGATATCTCTCAATTATATTGAAAATTTGAATGGATCATTAACTTGATCTCTAGTGCAAATTCAATTTAACCTCTGGTAACAATCTAAATTGACACCTAGACGTATGTAAATTTCTAGTACTTTACACGGGTGTTGCTATTCCGAATTGAAGTCTAATACCTTTGTAAGATTGTAATATTTTAGTAGTGCTAATTTATTACATCAGGATACGAGGATTGAAATAGAATTGAGGTTGAGTAGGAGAATCAAAATATACTTCAAAATTACAAATTAGATAGGGTTCTTATTTAGGTCAATTTAGTTAAAAATTGAAAGACACCAAAATTCTAAATTTGGAGATTTAAGACAAGTTCTCGTACAATTGGATATGTACTATGTAGGATGCACAAATAAGCTCATAATCTGAAAACCGAGGTTAAAACCTTCCTTCTATTAGATGTAAACATATTGGATGCAAGAACATCAGAACAATTCTCATCATTGCTATTAACAATCAATTTGTTCATAAATTTTCTCAAATGGACTCTGGTAGTTAGAAGCAGAAACACTTGTATCTAATCCACTAATCAAACTGTGATATCCTTAAAGAATGCTCAAAAGGCATAATCTGTACACCATTCGTCAAATTTCGTCATACTAATCCCAAGATCATTTGCTAATTCATGCAAAAACAATCTTTTAAGGAACTAGTTTATACATCAGAGACACTGAATTCCTTTCTAGTTTCTTCCATAAAACGTACCTATGCTGTTGCAATTGCCAGAGAGATCAAATTCACTTCTTTTTTTTTCCCAATCCCATGTAGATGTAAGAAGCAGCTCTCGCTTATATACATACAAAAGGCACTTTTAAAGCAATCACAATCACCTGTGCATATCACAGGAATCGAAATGCAAATTAGTTACACAGCCAAATCAATATATATTGGTAAGAAATTGTCTAGGAAAGAGCAAATTAGTTACACAGCCAAATCAATATATATTGGTAAGAGGAACTAGTTCCTTCCTCACGGGCAATCACTTCCATCTCTTGAAAAACTTTCCCTTGTGCCTTCCAAACATGCCATGCTTCCAACGCTTTCCAAATTTCCCGTGCTTAAATTTGCCATGTTTGAACTTTCCATGGCCAAACCCATGGTAACTTCCATGTCCAACATGATGGGCACCATATGCAGCTGCTGCAGCAGCTGCTCCCCCAGCTAACAATGCCCCCATACCAGATCCATGCCCATGCCCATGCCCTGTAACAATAGATCAAAACGAATCCAAATGGATTGTGAATTCACCAAATGTAGTCATGAGTGGCATATGAATTCCAAGCTTTATGAGGTCAACAGATTGTATGGAGAATTGTATAATCTTCTTATTAACAGGAAATTCAATTCAGAGTAAGTTGTACCCAGTTTATCACTGGATCATTTTCTAGAACTTTCAATATGGTAAAACAAACAGAGAGTTAGGAAACAAAGTAGAGATCCTTCAACAGAATCAGGATAAGTTGAGCAAATTGTTTAGACATTTCTCATCCTGGTTTGACGTTTTAGTCTTTAAACAAATTACAAAAACAGCAACTTAGAAACAAGGTAGCAACAAGAATGTCTTGATGGACACATACGTAATGCAAGTAGCTGCCTTGTTCATCATAATAACAAGATACTTGGTTTAGGATCAAATAATAAATGATTAAAGACCGATATTCTTACTCTACTCTCTTGTCCCACCATGGACATTAATAAAAGAAAGATGTTCATTATGAACAACCCTGACCGAAACCAGAATCTGATAAATATCAGCTCAGTAACATACCGGTAGGATATGGTGCTGACGGGCCAGGATGAGGATAGGCAGCTGGAGGGTATGCTCCAGGGGGTGGATAGCCAGATGGAGGGTATGCTCCAGGGGGTGGATAGCCGGATGGAGGGTATCCACCAGGAGGAGGGTATCCACCAGGAGGTGGGTATCCAGGTGGTGGATACCCTTGCGGAGGATATCCGTGAGGAGGATAGGCATGTGGGGGATAGTGTCCACCACCAGCGCCAGCAGCATAGGCAGCTAGATGTGAAAGAATACCTTTGTCGGAAGAATCATGGTCTTGCTTGTCCTTTCCACCTCCCATTTCAATTGCTTGATACTACAGAAACTGAAGGTTAGGCTGTTTGAGACACTTCACCATTACAAAACTTTCACGGAGCCATAATATACAAATAATCCGAGTTGCATCTAGTTCCTAAGATACTCAACTTACTGCTAATCTCATAAAGAAAAAGAAAGCCAAATCTAAAGACATAACAAAACATACATCAGAAAGAAGCTATTATACGAAACTTGAAGGATATCTCATCTCATGCGCAGTTAGTTCAAATTGCAAATCTTACCTTAACGACAATGATGATTAATTGAATATAAGATTAGGATTTCGTAATATGCAATAGAAGTTATTGAAAAGGGTTGAGAATTTATTATTCGATTATCAAGATTGAGTCTCAATTTTAAAAAGATAATAAAAGATTAAGCTTCAAATAATCAGGAATCAACCTTATTTTACCTTATAACACAAAAAGCCAAGCCCTTTTATACCAGAAGATTAATCCAATGAAACCAGAAAACGTAAACAGCTGAACAAACAGGGAGAGTAAACCCAGAAAATATGGGAGAAATTATGAAGAAAGCAAGCGCAGGGGACCAAAAACACCAACAATGCCCAATGACAAATACGCAGCAAAGAAAGCCACATGAACAAGAAAACGTGAACAGAAAAATACCAGAGCTTTACGTGTCTGAGATTGCCGATGAATTGAAGATGGTGGGTTCTAATCGTGTATTGTTATATATATGATTACGCATTTATATGAGATGTGACGTGAGGCCGACAGACCTACCTCCAGATTCGGTGTGCTTATCTTACACGTTCAATTACCCAGTGTTAAGCAAACATTTGTGAGTAAATATTAATTTAACCTGAGGCATTAATTGCATATAATTAGCAAATAAAAGGGCATTCCTATGAATTATTAGTGATGTATCAGTATACACCAATTTCACTCCACTTGTTTGTTTATGATAATTCTAAGAATATCGTGTTCTATTATTTAAATATTTAAAAATAGTTTTGAAAAAAAACGTAAATGTTGAACAAGTGGTTACAGAGAAAAACATAAATTCTCCCCTCAAAAAAAAGAAGAAGAAAAACATGAATTCTCTTCCAACATCTTCGCTTTTTTTATTAAACATATAAAATAGTCTTTTTCGTCGTATTTGACAATCAACTGATTGCATT
The DNA here is from genome assembly GCA_026284645.1 of Erythroxylum acuminatum. Lineage (NCBI taxonomy): Eukaryota > Viridiplantae > Streptophyta > Magnoliopsida > Malpighiales > Erythroxylaceae > Erythroxylum > Erythroxylum acuminatum. The sequence continues at coordinate 10,134,872 of JANKOD010000002.1, read as the reverse complement.
AGCTATTAACTGATTCTAATAATTGATTCTATCAGTTGATTTAACCGGATAATATCAACTATTTATTAAAGATATTTGGTAAAATTTGTTATTTAGAATTAGTTGTTTATGTCTAAATGACCAATGAGGACATATCTTTAAAAAATTATAAGAACGTGAATATTAATTCGTTGAATATTTTTATAAGAATTTAAATTTTAGATATTTAATTTTATAAAAATTAAGTTCATAACTCTAAACAAATATAAGATATATAATAAACAACAACGACGACGACGACAATAACAATAATAATAATCATAATAATAATATTTCTAAAAAATTAATAATAATTAACAAGTCGATGATTTTTAAGTATTTAGAGAAAGTGGCTTGAGGAGATTATGAAAAATCTATACACGAACCATAACTTTCTCTTTTTAAAGTGAAAAACTTAAGGGCTATCAGTTGCTTAAAACAAAAAATGAATATGAGGGCACAATTGTCTTTGAGTAAGATTTTTATAAGCTGATAGGTTGAAACACTACTTAGAGCAGCTTTTCAAAAAATACCTAGTTAGGTTGAATCAGTCAATCCAACCAGCTCCTAACCAAACAAGTATACTAGCTGTTTAACATAGTCAAACAACTAATACTCTTTGATCAATTGACATATAGCTTAAATGCTATCTACCAAACTCGCCCTTTGTCTATGAATTACTAAACTTTTTCAAACACCATATATTAATGGTATTTTTTACTGGATTGTTTTAATTGTTTATTAAAGATGTAAATGCACGATCACTATGAGAATAAAGGAATAGTAGTTCTCCAGATTTTGAGTTCTCTTCATCCACAATGAGTGGCAACAGAATGGATTCTCACCCACTACATGAGTGGTAATATAGTGGATTCGCACCCACTACATAAGAAACCCATAAAAAGATACTTGTACAGTGAAGTTAGTCCTTGAGGTAATCAGCAAATGAAGATTATGGGATCCATGAAGAGATAAACAAAAGACAACAAGCCTAGAACCGTGTCTCTATGAAAACCAGCTATTAACAAATCTTTAGAGTTGAATGCTTCAGAAGACGATTTTGTCAATGGAGCTTGCAACATTCTAATCTGCACAGAAGCTTACCAGTTGGTTATGTTCGCTTATGGTATAACCTTCTATATACTTTTGAACCTTCTGATTCGGCATGGATTTCTCTTTCAGTCCTTATTCCCATTGGATTATTCAAAAGCCAGCCATCACTGTCGCACAGTATATTTTGGTCAATTTCATCGAAATTGTCAAGTTCATCTGACTTGGCATCAAATTGATTTCTCATATCAAGAGCCACCTCTAGCACATCAGACTGCATGAATACCTATCCCGTGGGAAAAGTTGGAGTCAAGTGAACGTGTAGAAAAGCAAAGAAAGATAATTGTTGTCTCCTCATGTAGACCAATGAAGTTTTTCAGTGTGCAGAAGAATGCTATGTGATTGGAGCTTGCATTCATGAAGACATGTACATTTTATCATACATTTACATGTCTGTATCACACCAACAGAACTTAACCATGACCTCAACCATTAAACTTCATATTTCCATATTGTCCCCAATTAACCTGTATTGCCCCTCACAAGTGATGATTTAAGTTCCATCACTGGGACACGCATATGGACACCAATTATATTATAGCAGCCCAAACTAATCACCATAATTTGTTCAAGAACATGACTGCTTGTTGCACTCTCTGCAGCTATCTCAACAGAATTGAAGAAAGTGTTCTGACACACTGGAACATGGGGTCCAGTATCAGATATCGTGGATTCATTTCCATTCTACAGCTATAGATTAATCTGGTTACCCTAATCTGAACTTCTTTTTGCACCCTAAGATCATTCCCAACCAACTTGGGATAAAACAACATTAGAGTTAACTTCTTAGGAAAGTACGACAGAGGAGAATGAAGATTTTACAATGATAAAAGAATTAGAGAAACAAACGTTAAAAAATGTTAAGTGTTTGTTATACAAGAAAAGCCTAGAGCACTTACCTTTCCTCCAGGGGCCAACTGACTGACAATAGAATCAACCAACGGCGTCTGCAGAACCCTTCTCTTATGATGCCTTTTCTTGAAATGAGGGTCTGGGCACTGCATATATAGTTGTATACGTGACACAAATACTATTTTAGAAGGACTTCTTTAGAACTTTACTCTTGTATCCCAGTACATTCATACTGACATATAATATAATCAGGGCCACGAGTGATCTCACCAATATTGAAACTGTCATCAAGGGTCCTGGATATGAGAGAACAAGCTGTCTGAAAGAAACGGTGGCATTTGCAAACAAGAAATGTCTGCAATAAGTTCAAATTGCCTTGTTAAATAAGCCAATAAAATTACCATGATATGTCTCATTCCCGACCCAAAATAAGATTTGTTTGGAAACCATACATGTTACCAAGAGTTAGCTCTTTTACCCAGAATTCAGCACGCTTGACTAGCTGCATTAACATTAGAAGCATCGCCACACAAATGATAAAATAAAGAACTGTAGGTAATAGGCATGAAAAAATAGGACCAAGCAAAAAAATATTAATTCCAAAAAGGATCGCTAAATAGTACCCAAAATTTTCATTCCCATACTTTTTTTCGTATTTCAAGCCCCAAATAATTTCCTAAATCAGGTTTCCCTTTGGCAAGCCAAATCAGAAATCTGCCGCTACCTGAAAATTTCAGTCATTCGTTAGGCCAAACGTACTTTTAAAATAAGTTCAATATTTTTATTGTTTATTGACCTTCAGAACAAACACTTGTAATAGCCATTGGAATGAACTAAAATCACTCAACTCATATTCCAGAAAAGTTAATATTTTCATGGTGTAAATGTCACCATTGAACTATAAATCTATTTCATATGAAACCCTTCATTTTCAGTGAAACAGAGAAGTTGAAAGGTTTCCATATAGTCTCACGTAATGAAAGATCACGGCCATATTATTAAAAGCTTGTGGTAAGAAGCGATTTCCTTCTAGTGCCCGAAAATTCACTCTAATTCCAATCACCTGCCTTTCTGACATATCAAGCTAATTCAAAAAGGCAATCATCTGTGGAGGGGATTGTTCATATCATCTCATGAAAAACTGACTATCGTAGTCACCCAAAATGAAATAGTGAAATAATATAGGAGAAAGCAAAGTAGCAAAAGTTTACCACTCCCAATATCCACCATTAGTGGCAAAGTAGGGTCCTTGAAGATATTGTTCCAATCAGGTATTTCTGCTGGCACCTAGTATAATTTTGCCAATAAGGTAAATGTCCAAAATACAGATTTAGTTAAATTTAGAATTAGAGAATAGTCAACATATGTTAGCAGTAACTTATACTCAAAATGGTCTCGAATGACTTACAGAGAAAGAGGAACTCAAAGGGTTAACATGTTGCCTGATTCTAACATGACCCACTTCCTGCAATTTAAAAGGCAACGGTGAAGAAAAGAAAGTATTACCTTAAAAACTATATTAAAACAGTGTTTCTAACAACTTCACCCATCATTTTTATTATGCACAAAAGCAATTGCCAAATATCTTCGAAAGAAACAAAAACAAACAATATTAAAGGAGAAACTAGATGTTATGTAGAAAATTCCATTACCGCAGAAATTCTATCCGTGAGTTTAAGATCAGCGTACTCCATGGTCACCAGGTCTGCACTACGGAGTTTTACGCCGCCATCATCACAAGCAATAACTTTACTACTATTATCATTACGATAACTATGATGGTAACGATAAAGATGCTTTACGGGTTTTATAGAGTAATTAGAAGTTGCAGATTTTGTTAGAAAAGATACAGGGAACTGGCAAAATGGCAGTGGAAGCAGAGAGAAGAAGCCATTGATTTTGCAGATACAGTGCAGTCCCACCATGAAAAAATTATAGCTTTGGAAATAGTAGCTACAATTGATGACTTGTTGAGTTCAAACAACCAGATTTGGACTAGCTCAGCATACGATAAAAAGATGACTGAATTTGAATCAACCACATTCACAGCAGCCACATATCAATAACCATCAAACGTTGATTCAAGTATTTGGTTACTCGTTGGGTAATTTCTTCAAACAGGTGGTGCGCTCGTTGCTAGTGATTTTTCAGAACAATAAACGAAATTACAAAAGTTCCGAATGATTTGACATTAAAAACATACGAGACTTGCAGAAACATGGCAGGATAGCAAATTTTCGAAAATTTAGACACATAAAGGAAGCAGAAGGATAGGATATTGTGAGGTTCACACACGTTTTTGGGATAACTATGCTCTTATCCTTTTCAGTAATTGGTATCATATCTTAAAATGTTTTAACATAAATGAACAACTACAAATCTTAGAAAACAAGTTTTTTGTTACTTAAATCAGTAAATTATTAACAAACTAACGTTTTGAATTAAATTGTTAAAATTTTAAAATACTAATCATTCAATTAAAAATTTAAAAATTTTGAGATTGTCTCATAAACGATTTGACTCAGAAACTTAATTTTTGTGTTGTCTGTAATTGAGTAAGTGGTTAGACCCATTTGATTGTATTATGATACTTCGTTCTATTGTGTTGTTTGGTAATAACAATAAGAATATCACATAATCTAAACTTTTAAAAGTCAAGTATTTGATCATAAAGTGGTTGATCCCGAAGGGGACATTGAGTTGGAGTATTTGACGACTCAAAAGATTTTAGTTGATTATTTAACCAAATGACTTCACTCACTTATGTTAAAAATATGTATATAGTATGAATGTATTGAAGTCCTTAGACATTCTTAATTAGAGAATGTTAAGTTTACTCCTCTTATGTTATACATTTTTAGAAGAGTAAAAGATGATCTCCTCTATTTTAAAAACGTGAAGTAAATTGAATTAAGAATTAACATTCAAATTAAAATTATTTGTCTACCTTCCCCCTTTTATCTCAAAAAGTCACAAATTCTTTAAGAATTACAAAAAATCAAAACCAAGGGCTAAATAGTAAATAGTCACCCATAGCGATCCATGTTTTTCTGCATTATGCAAATTAAACATAAGTTTAAATATTTATGTTTCATTAAGGTGTAAAAAAAGATATATCACTATAAAATATTTGAAGAAAACAACTAGATTTTTATTTTCAAACCTAACGTTTCTAACATTGCTATGTAATAAAAGAAAAGTGGACAATAATACAAGTCACAAGACAAAAAATAAATTTAGTAAATCTTAATTACTAATTCTCCTTAAAATTATATATTATCTTATAGAGAATATATTAATTCATTATCATGAATATCTTCATTAACATTCTCCAAAATATAATTTTGAATTTTTATTTCTATTATAAGTAAAGATTCATCAAAACTTTTTTGAAGCTATCAATTTATTTTTTAAAATTATAGATTAATTAATCTATTAAAAATAAAAAAGCATAATAACCATAGTTACTTAGTTTGCTCTGTAATCCGACAAAAGTTGTCGATGAGACATTGAAGACTTTAGGATTGGCGAACAACGTCCCTGCCTCCTCCAGAGATCACATGAAAGGTAAGATATCAGAAAGTCATGGTAACGTTCTAATTCATCCTACCAGATATTTTACACCATCGTTCAGTTAAAACCTAAACAAAAAAATAAACAGAGGGCACCATAGTTTGGCTCTCAAACAGAAGCTGAATAATATCGACAGAACAGTACGTAAAGAAGTGATTCAACAGAACAGTAATTATAAATCTGCTCGCATTACGCAGAATGCCTCACATTATGCAGCCTTCACAAAATGTTGGGAAATTAACTTGGGCATCTCCAGCATCCCAACTTTCTCCCTTCCGTTAAATATGACCTTGAGTTTCTCATCGCATATTATCTCCTTTTTGTCCGCTGGGTTCTGTCATTATGTGCAGCCATATGCAATTATTAAGAATGATAATAATTCACAACTTCTCAACACATCAAAAGTAATTGCTCAAATGTTAAGTAAGTCGGTTTTCCCATCTCAGAATTCAAAATCTCTAAGACCTATCACCACTCAAGCAAAATGTCAAGCTGAGGGACTATCCATGATACAAACAGCCAGTATCTTTAGCTGCCTACTTAATAGGCAAAATGGAAAATATCCCAGTTCCATCTGATTATTCTCAACACGATGCGACTAAAATCGATCACTCCATATATATCATAATAACGTTAGCTAACTACACTTGAAGCCTCACTCTGCAACGGATCAAATACATCAACAGGTTAATATCTTGCCACTATATATATTCGAAGGATCAGGATACAATCCAGAAAATTTAGCATGTCAGGGAAAATGAAATACAAATAATTTTTCACCTTACACATCCATGACTGGACAACTAAACATTCCCAAGCCCAAAATTAAAATAGCAACATTTCATATTTAACTTTTTTAGTCACACAACCCTACAAAACTTGAAGAGATATAAAGGGCGTGGGTGTCCTTTTCTGACACAAACCACTTAACTGCGAACATAGTATCGAGTCCTATCAACTTATTAGTTCTATTCCAAATATGACCACAACAATTTTGAGGAGTCTCAAATTCTGCATTGTCACATAACTAGAAATGGAACTCAAAAGATATCATAAAGCGCTAAATAATAGTATCTCAAACTCGCAACCCCTTATAACTGCTAAAACAACCTCAAGGCCCTGGATTATGTTCTCCTTTCATGACCTCCGTCAAGTACCCGCCTTTCATCCCTATCTTCACAATCCCATTTCATTGTGAAAATTACAGATTATCTTCAGATTCTAATTTCTAATACTGTTACTTTGAGAACCTGACCACCTTTAGTCCAATCAAACAAATATTTAGACACAAAAATGTGAATTCAAAAGTTAACACAGAAAAAAGAAAAATTGAAACTAAAATTCGAGAAGAACAGCCTAACCAAAAGGGTTAGGCCACAAACAGAAGAAAAATGGAACTTCTAGCACCGACCATATGACAGTTTGTTGAGGTAAAGAAAGCAGAAGTCATCAAAGAAAAAGAAAAGAATTTCACCAAATCAGAGGCCAAACACTTGTATGAATAAAGGGTTTATAGCCAGGAAGAGAGAGAGAGAGAGAGAGGGAGAGAGGGAGAACAAAGTATATATGTAAAGCCTAACCAACATAAGAGAAAAAAAGAAAAGAATGTGCGGTTAACCTGGAGTTTGTTTTGCTTGATATGGTCCCAGATCCTCTTGACAACATCAGTACGAGAAGCCTCTGAGACGCCGAGAAAATTACGGAGGACCGGAGATACAGGTTTCGCCATTAGTATACCGGCGGGCTTTCTCGGTACCACCCCCTCTTTTTTTGTCTTTGCTTTCGTCTTTGGTTTAGCTTTCGTCGCCGCTGTCGGAGCATTTGTGGCGGCCGTAGCGGCGGAGGACTTGGACGGAGCAAGCAGAGCCCGACAAGCTTTGAAAACCCTAGATGAAGCCAATGACATTTTGCTGGAACTTGCTGTTTCTTGGGTTTAGGGTTCCGGCTGTGAGGCTTGAGTGAGTACCGAGAGTGAGTGACCGCTCCTGATTCTAAGCGTTTGTATTTCACTTCATAGTCCTCCAATTAATTAATGAAAAATTCACTAACCGTTATCGTTTACTATATAATCACGTGCACTTTCACGCAATGTTACGAATATCGTATCAGGGTTGATATCGGATTGAACTCTAAAACGAAAAGGTATTGGTATCGTGTATTTATT
>JANKOD010000002.1:10098651-10115835 GCA_026284645.1 Erythroxylum acuminatum | reverse complement strand
TTCTCTAATTTTTACATGGTATCAAAGCTAAGGTTTTAAGATTTTTCCAAATTTTTTTGATTTTTTTAATTAATTTTCGACAAAGTTCATATTGCATTACTCTGGTGTTGGATCAAAAATATAACATCACCAGTTTGTTCCTCTCTCACTTGACGGTAAAACCTCAAAATCTCGTCATCGATTGCTACGCCATACGGCTTCATGTGTCGCACAATGATTCGATGGTTTAGCTTTCTGATCTCCCTCTCCAGTGTATGTGTCATCTCACCGTCACCGTTAATCTGGTTAGACAATGCCAATCAATCATTTTTTGTTGCCATCAATTGACTTTGTTGTTGAAAAAGTCATCGAAAGTTGTCAGAATGTTGTTCTCTTACCGATCTCTCTCTCCGACGAACGTGACCTGTTACCTCTATCACTAACAAACTCAGAATCCACCAAAATTTTTCGTTCCTGGTTACATTCCAGTCTTCCCTAAAACCACCAACTCAATTTTGCTCATGCTCCTCCTTGGTTGACTCATTCAAACTTGGTTCATCATGGCTCTTACAGAATCTTGTTCTCAATCAGGTGCTCTTTCCTTTATTTCTCTTCCCTCAATTATGACTAAAAATTAGTAGGTAATTCTAATTATACCTCATAGGTTGTCTTTGTTAAATTAAGGTGTATAAGTCAAGGCCTAACAAATCACTTAACTACTAGGGCTAAGGATATCGAAACAAATAAATCTATTTGGGTAGAAATTGATGCATTATTATGTTGTATATTATGGCAAAAAATTGATCCTCACATTCACCTATTTATAAAGCAAGCAGAACCTATGTTGAGATATGGAGTCATGCAAAGTTACTTTATACTAATGACATTCAAAGATTGTATTCTGTAATGTCAAACTTGGTTAATCTGAAACAACAAGATGTGAACATGTTTGAATTTTTTGGTAGAAAGGCCTCCCTAAAAACAGAATTCAACCTATTATTACTTATTGGTAAGTCTGCAACAGAAAATCTTGCATAGTGAGATAAGATTTTTATGATTCTTACTCTTACTGATGTCAGTTCTGAACTTACTTCAGTATGAGATCATAGTTTGTCAAGTCTTACTATACCTTCTCTGGATGAAGTATTTGATCGATTACTACATGTTTCTTCTATTAGCATTATGATAGGATCTCCCTCAATTAATTCTTCCACTTTGGCCTCTCAATCTGAGAGTGCTAATAGAGTAGATTAGGGGGATCGTGGTGGTAAAGGAAGTTAACCCAAATGTAGTTATTGTCATTAATGGAGACATACTAAGGATAAATGTTATAAATTGAATGGCCAACCTCGAGCTACTAATGTTGTTCATACTGATCAGTCTGAGTCCTCAACTCAAAAGCTTCAGCCATCATTGCCTCTTACTGGTACTGATTATGAAGAATATCTTAAATATCAGGCAACTAACTAGTCTTCCTCCTCTATTGCTTCGATATCTCATTCGGGTAATTCTATGGCATGCCTCACTCAATCTTTTACTTTGGGCACTTGATTATGGTGCTTCTAATCATATTTTTGTAACCTACATTTACTCTCTCACTTTACTAGTATTACATCTTTTTCTCTTATTGCTTTAGCTAATAGGACTCAAACAGTTGTTAAAACTATGGGTTCTGCTCAACCACTTCCATCCTTACATTTAGATTCTATTCTTTATATTGCTAATTGCCCCTTTAATCTTGTATTTGATAGTAAACTTACACGATCTTTAAATTGTTATATCACTTTTAATGAAAATTTTGTTATTATACAGGATCACAACATAGGATGGATGATTGGTGCAGTACCCGAGTCATAAGGCCTTTATCATTTAAATGTACCTCCTTCACCTACAACATGCACTATTTCAGAGTCTCCAATTCTAATTCATAATCGTTTCGATCATCTTAGTTTGTTGAAGCTTCAGAATATGGTGCCTAGTTTACTTACTTTATCTTCCTTGGATTGTGAGTCTTGCCAGCTTGGAAAGCATTTTCGAAGTTCCTTTCCAAAGCGTGTCAATAAGCAAGCTGCATCGCCTTTTGAGTTAGTTCATTCAGACGTTTAGGGTCCTTATCGTGTGTGTTCTATTTTGGGATTTCAATATTTTTTACATTTATTTAAGATTATTCTTGTTGCACTTGATTATTTTTAATGAAAGCTCGTTTAGAATTATTTTCCATTTTTAAATCTTTCTGTGTAGAAATTAAGACACAATTTTACACTAATATTCATGTGTTGAGAAGTGATAATACTCATGAATATTTTTCCATTCTCTCAACCCAATTTATGTCTTCCCAAGGAATTCTTCATTAGACCTTATATACTTAAACTCCACAACAAAATGAGATTGCTGAATATAAGAATAGACATCTAATAAAAACTGCTCGTACCTTACTTTTACACAATCAAGTTCCACCACAATACTAGGCAGAAGCTATCTTAATTGCATGCTTCTTGATTAATCGTATGCCTTCGTCTAGTTTACAAAATCAGATACCTAATTCCATCCTATTTCCTGATCAACCATTATTCTCTCTTCCACCACAAGTCTTTGGCTGCACATGTTTCATTCATATATTTTCCCCTAGTCAAGATAAATTGTCAGCTAAATCTATCAAATGTATTTTTCAAGATTACCCATGTCTTTAAAAAGGTTATAAGTGTTATTCTCCACCAACATATCAATATTTTGTTTATACTGATGTTACATTCTTTGAATCTTGTGAATTTTACTCATCATCTCAAACAAGTATCACATTTATCAGTGAGGTCCTTCCAGTTCCTTCCATTACACATGTTCCTTATGTTGCTCTCTTCCTAATCCTCCTCAACATCCTATCCAGTGTTCATCTCTTACTGAAGACTCTTCTTCTGAGAATGGTACTCTTCCACATCATACTAATGATCATGATCCTGATGATGAGATTCCTGTGGAGGCTCCTGTTGATACAGTTCCTTCTTCGAATCCCTCACCTGTTGTAGTTCTACCTCTTAAAGATCAATTTCCTATTGTCATTCGTAAAGGTACACTTTCCACTCGCAACCCTCATCCTATTAATATTTTCTTAGTTATCATTGTTTATCATCGTCATATTATACTTTCGTATCCACTCTCTCTTCTGTCTCTATTCCTTCTAATGTTCATAAGGCACTTAATGATCCCAGGTGGTGTAAAGCAATGGTTGAAAAACTGACTGCTTATATAATAATGATACTTAGGAGTTAGTTACGTTGCCTCTAAGCCATTCCACTGTTAGTTTTCGTTGGATATACATGGTCAAAGTTGGTCCAGATGGTCAAGTTGCTTAACTAAAGGCACGTTTGGTGGCTAAAGGGTATACACAGACTTATAGGTTGGATTATTATGAAACTTTTTCTCTTGTGGCCAAGATGTCTTCTATTCGCTTGTTTTTATCCATAGCTATCATTCATCAATGACCTCTATACCATTGAACATTAAAAAAGCCTTTCTATATGGTGAGCTTTAGGAAGATATTTATATTGAGCAACCACCTGAATTTGTTAATCAAGGGGAGCCTAACTTATCATGTAAGCTTTGCTGCTCTTTATATGATTCGAAATAATCTCCTTTTGCCTGGTTTGGACGGTTTAGTAATGTTGTTCAAGAGTTTGATATGATTCGATATGATTCTAATCACTTTGTCTTCTACAAGTATACGTCATCAAAACGGTGTATCTATCTGATTGTCTATGTGGATGATATTATCATTATTGGAAGTAATCAAGGTAGGATTGAACAATTAAAGAAACATTTATTCAATCATTTTCAGACAAAGGCTTTGGGTTTATTCTGATGCTTCCTTAGTATAGAAGTTGCTTAGTCCAAATATGGTATTTTACTCTCTCAGACAACATATGCATTGGATATTCTAGAAGAAACAGGGATGCCAAATTGTAGACTATCAGACTCTCATATGGATCCTAAGTCAAAGCTTTTACCTGATTAGGGGAGTCACTTGATGATCTTAGACGATATCAGAGATTGATAGGAAAACTTAATTACTTCACCATCACATGACTTGATATTTCTTTCTTTGTTAGTGTTGTTAGTCAATTTTTACAACCTCCATGCGATAGTCATTAGGATACAGTCATTCGAATTTTGAGGTTCATTAAGGGTGCACTAGGAAAAGGATTATTATATGAAAATTGGGGTCATTCATAAATTATTGGATACTCTGATATTGGTTGGGCAAGTTCTCCATCTAATAAGTATTATACTTCAGGCTTTGTGTTCTTGTTAGAGGAAATCTTGTATCTTGGAAAAGTATGAAACAAGATGTTGTTGCCAAATTGAGTGTACAGGCAGAATATCTTGCAATGGCTTCAGTAACTTGTGAGCTTATTTGGTTGAAGCAATTAGTTTAAGAGTTAAAGTTTGCAGAAGTATCACAAATGAATTTATTTTGTGATAATCAAGCTGCTGTCCTTATTGCTTCTAACCTAATATTTCATGAAAGAACCAAACACATAGAAATTTATCGTCACTTTACTCAAGAGGAAATTGTGTCTGCTTGCATCACTACTAGTCATGTCAGTTCAACTAATCAATAAGCAGATATCTTGACCAAATCTCTCAAAAGTTCTCATATTAACTTTATATGTAACAAGCTTGGTGCATATGATTTATATGCTCTAGCTTAAAGGAGAGTCTTGAGTTGTATATAAGTTGTTAGGAAGAATGTATATAGGTTAATTCTTATGTAGGGTGCATTGGATGTTTTACATAGTGATAAAATAGGAAGTTATTGATTGTGTTCATTATTCTAGGTTGTATCAACTATTTACTTGTGTATGTATTTTTTTCAAAGTAAGAAAACTAAAAGGTTCTTCTCTGATTTTTACAGCCTCTAATTGGTGGAACGTACCCATCTTTTTCCTTCTTGTCTCCTCATTTAGTAGACTAGATTTGACAATGTTCATTGTCAACTTACCCTCTGGAGCTGAATTGCTAAGTGATACAATAAGAGTGTCCCAACTTTCTAGCAATGAGCAAAGAAGTAAAAGTGCCTGCAACTCATCATTAAGAGACATTTTCATGGCAAATAATTGATTTACCAAGCTTTGAAAATCATTAAAATGTACTGCTATGTTATCACCATCTTTATATACTCTAACTTTACAAATTTTTTAATCAATGACGCTTTACTCGAGGCAGTCTTCCTCTTAAACATAGCCCCAAGTTTCATCCACAAATCACAGGCATTCGTGTCATTGGCAACATGTTAGAGGACACTCATATCAACAAATTGTCTAATTGTTCCAACAACTTTTCGATTCAAATTTTTCCAATCACTCTCTACGACTTCGATTGGTATCTCTTTCTTTAAAATGGGCTCATACAAATCCTTACAATAAAGGATGTCTTTTATTTTAGTTTTTCACACGGAGTAGTTTTTGAAATTCAAATAAATCATTTCGTAGATGCCACTTTTATCTTCCATCTTAACAAGTGCAAAACCACACAAGCCCTATCCCAAAGTTTTGATACCACTATTTTATCGGGTAAGGGGACCCAATTACACAAACAATAAGTGGAAAGAAACTACAACCTTTCCCAAATTGTGTAGTTAGATGGGAAATCAATACCAACCAAAATCACAGCAGCATAATGCAAATATAATCAACCCAAACAACATAAAGAACACAAAGATTTATGTGGAAAACCCCAATGTGGGAAAAAAAACCATGGGACCGTTAATAAATGATACCAAAACTTCCACTAATCAATAATAATAAAATGGGTACAACAAATTGTTTTCTTTCCTAGTCAACTAGAGGTAAACACTATTATCAAGGAAGCCCTGGCATAATAAAATCCAATAATCATCTCCCAAAGGTGGCAGAATACAAATTCATATACAAGTAAGGCTGGACAGAAAATACCATGTTAGAAAGCTTTAAATCAGATTTTAACTATGGATGTGAAAAGGCAAGATCGAGGAACATCGTACTAAAATTTCATCCTAATCAAAAGTCACTTGGTTTGGAAATTCTAATATGCACTTTCTCTCTCCCTCTCCCCTTACGCACTCTAGAATGCTCTTGTGACTCTCACACCTACTCATTCATTTGATTTCTAGCCATACATCTCCCTTATATACTCATTTTCTTTCCCATTTTGCTTCTAATGATCAATTTAAAATGAGGACAAATTTGACACTTCAAACTAACACTAAATATCATTGTATGAAGTAACACTTATATGATATAACATATGTAATTAGCCCAAATTAATGTACTCTTCCTCTAAACAGGAGGGATTAACACAACATCCACTGACCTAAAAGAATCTGAAAAAATAGTTGCATTGAGGATGTGAAATTGTTTGTCATTGTCAAAGCGTCCATTTAACGATTCTTTTTAATTGACTTATATATTGCAAGCATTAAAACAATATACATATATATGTACTAGTTTTATGATGCACTTAAATAATTATATATGAATGGGGAATTAAAGGTTGAAAATTAATTAGTGAATTAATTTAATCGTGGAAGAAGGATTGCTGCTTGGGTTTAGGTTCAACATTAAGACCCGGCCCATGCAGAGTCCGACAATAAAGACTTGAAAAGTGGAGAAGCTAACGCAACTTGAGTTGTAAATGTGAGTGTGTTCCCTTTGCTCTCCGTCTTATTTGGTGTGAAGTAACAAAGGAGACTGGCAGGCAACGCTTGCTATCGCTCATAATCTCGTCCTCTATTGCTACTACACCATCAAAACAAGTTACCATCTTCCCTACATCCCCACCAGACCTAAAGTTGAGTCTTTCGTTCTTTACAGTACAGAAAACATGAAGGCTAAGAGGAGGGCAGCAGCGAGTTTGAGTCCTGGGTTAAGGGATGCTGTGGAGGTGCCTGTGTTGGATGGTAATGTTGCTGAAGAGAAAAGAAGAGATGAGGTTCATGTTAATGGTGAGAATCCAGAGGAGGAGGAGGAATGGGAAGGAGAAGCGGAGGAAGAGGAGGAAGAAGGAGATGAAGAAGGAGAAGGCGAAGAAGAAGAAGAAAGGCCAAAACTTGATGAGGGGTTCTTCGAAATTGAGGCTATTCGTCGCAAACGGGTTCGAAAGGTTTACTTCTGTTCTCTTTGCTTCAAAATGTGTTGTACAGTCCTGTTTGCTTTGACTCCTCCTTTCGAATAAATTGTGATCCTTCTTTTCTATGAAATCTCTGATTCACGTTTCTTTGCAACATTCACTAGACATATTTGCTTTGGAAAGGATGTTTAGGATAAGTTGAACGATGTAAGAAACTGGTTCGGAAGATTCTTGATTTAATTAATCTTAAAGTATGGCTTTTTGTGCTTGTTTAGGGATTTTTGTGCATCGGAAGTGATTAAGATGGTAAATGTTTGGGAAGCTTCTCTGCTAATTCTTATTTCACATTTCTGTCTGTCTTGGTTCGTAATATTTGCTTTCTCTACTATATTTGATGATGATGAATCACTCTTATAATGTAGGGTCAACTGCAGTATCTCATCAAATGGTTAGTGCTTTTGCATCCCATTTAGTTTTTACATTTAAGATCTATCTTGATATTTCTCATTCTGGACCTGTAACTGGTCTTACCTTGTTTAATATTCATAATACTGGACAAAAAATTACCTGAGATTATTAATTTAGGGCGGTTTCTTGACTGTTATGCTTTTATCACTTTAAAAGGCGAGGATGGCCGGAAACAGCCAACACGTGGGAACCTCTAGAGAACCTACAGTCATGTGCTGACGTGATTGATGCATTCGAGGAGAGGTAACATCCATTTCTGTTCGATAGATTTCCTAAGTCTAGTATGATATTTAGAACATCAATGCAAAAATACTCGACTTTTCCTACGGTTACAACTCAATGGATACTAATCTTTTAACTATTTTCATTGAAAAAGCGAGAAAACCAATTTTCTTTTTTGTCTTTATGTTATCTGTTACAGTTTACAGGATAAACTTCATTGAAGTGATCTGACTAATAACATCACTTGCATAGTGCAGTTAAAAATTTTAGATCTAAAAAGCAAAAAACCCTTCTTCTTCTTTTTTGTCTTTACCTTTTACAGTTTACAAGATAAACTTCATTGAAGTGATCTTAGTAGTGACATTACATACGTAGTGCAGTTAAAAATTTTACTTTCACAATTGACGAAAAATGATCACCCGCATTTGTTAATAGGTATACGACCTGAAAACTTATAATCGTTATTCTTTAGGAGTTTTCATAGCAAAAAGTTGGTGTAAAGTTCATAACTTGACAGAGTGCATCATCACGTACATATTTATTGTTTCTCTGTTGCCTGGGAACTTAAGCCTGCGTTCTGGGAAATCATCAAGAAAGCGTAAACGCAAGTCTGGAGGTCCTCATTCATTGGCAAAGAAGAAGCCACACTCCTCTGCTGTCGATGGCGTGGTAGATGTTGAAGTGAGTATTGTCGATAAACCCTATGCTCCTCTGAATAATTCAAATCTGGTCAATCTACCTGCGCCTGCTCAGTATGTGGGATTAGGTAATGAAAGGGAGAATGATGGAATTGTAAGCAATCTCAAAACAGCCAAGAAAGTTGAGGACAATGGGTCCATGAACTCAAAACGAAGTTCTAACATTGGGGAGGATAATGAATATGATCCAAAGCTTAGTGAGCTTAGAGGTTCACTATTGAATGATGCTAGTGTAGAGAAGCTTGCATTACATATTCAAGAGGGGAGGCCAGTGGAAGGAAATGGTCCAGCAAATGGGCTTCCCAAGACTGGTTATGTGGGACCTGATGAGCATACTCGTCGCACTGGTGCTAAGAGAAGGAAATCTGGCTCTGTGAAAAGGTTTAGAAACGACTCAGTCGTATGTCAATCATCGTTCTTCGAGAGTTCGTCACTGAATATTGCTGTTGGAACTGGTGCAACTACTGGACAATTAGGGATTGGAAGTATTGGCGAGCCATTAGGTGAAGATCACAAAAATGCTTCTACTATTACCAAGATCCTGAGGCCGATTAGCTTTTCAGCTTCAGTCTTGGACAATGTCCAGGATGTTCTGGTAACCTTTGTGGCAGTAAGGTTTGTGATTTTCTTCAACTTGTATGAAACTGAGTGCTGAAGCATAGGCGCTAATATCATTATTCTGAGAGTGCTGGGACCTTTTACTAGAATCCACATTGAATTTTGCATTTGTGTAATTTATTGTCCATTTAGATTACTGATACATATCTATCCCAAATGGGATTTGACAGGTCTGATGGGAAAGAAGTGGTTGTTGATAACAAGTTTCTGAAGGTGAATTATCCGCATTTGGTAAGTGATTATGTATAAAAATTGGTAATTGATTTGGTGTGGTCATATGTTTCCAGAATGCTAATGACAGGATCTTTGGTGGCAGTTGATCAACTTCTATGAGCAACATCTCAAGTACAGCATGTGATTGGACTTTTACTTTGTCTGTATAGAATGTTGTAGGTGAAGAGATAGAAAGACCAATTCATATATGTTGTAACTTTTTGTCCTATGTATGATTGATTGGACACTTACACCCTAACTTATGACCATCCAAATATCAATCAAACATGCTGTGGCATTTTCTTTACCTTCTTGTCATCTTTACATCAGACATCATGATAAAGCTTAGGATGATTCATTTCTCACTCATCTTCCGCAGAAATGTCGGATCAACATGAAACAATTGTTATATTGGAACAAAAACCTACCCAAATAACTTTTAAAGAACTGGAGGAAACAAAATGTGCAAGGATCAAAACACTGAATTTTCAAGAAATAAGAAAAGAACTACAAGCAGCAAGAGATGTAAGAAAACAAGGTCCATGATTGTTTTATGTTATGATCAAGAAATGTATTTGCCGATAATCACTACTAAGTTATAACTGCTAATTGGATTTGGATGCCTCAGTATGTTGGTTTTATCTTAGATATTGGACTATGATGTTGATCCTGCATCTGTGTTTCATCCAAATTTCAAGTATCACTGAGATGATCAGTGCTCTTAGGAATTTAGAATTGACCTGTTCTGTTCTTGGAGTCAAATGCCAACATGATTATGCAATGCCTTGGGAAAAAAAAAAAAATCAGATGATTGGCACATATCAGAACGTTTAACCGAATTCAATATTGAAAGCCGAGATTAGATTACACTCGCTGAAAACTTCAGTTTTCTTTTTCAGTCCTAAGTCTCATGAGTTGTCTAAAATCAGTTTCAGATTGCAGTTACTTCTTTGTTCTGCCGTTGAAACTGGAAAATTATCCTATTTTCTGCAATCCTCTATCCAGCTCTCCTTCTTCAGAATTATATTAAAACCCTTTTGATTGATGCACGTTAACAAGTAGCCTGTCATTGGTGTAGCTATTACGAAAGTTAAGTCTGTGACATTAACATGTTTTAAAGTTGCTGCTCTTGTTTTATTGCTGTGAAGCTTTATTAAAGTAACAATGTCCGATTTTTAAAATACTGCTAAATATAATATTTTATTGTTCAAAATTCAAAAGTGTCGATCTAATATATTCATACATTTAATGAATCGTTGTACTATAATTGAATAAAATATTATTGCTTATATATTTGACAATAGGAACTCGTTTATCTAGTATCTTTTATATTTATGTATTTACTATTAATATACATACATCAGGACTATAGGAAATGCCATATGATCTCTTCCACACAAGGGCGGGTGGTTCTGCCTCAAGTGCATCTCCAAGTGTGAAAAGAAGTCAACATCATCTCGAGAAGTAAAAGGAAGCAGTGCTCCTACGCTCCCCATCACTGTTCCATATATAATGCACTCTCCACCACCTGGAATAAAAAATGCCTTCTGCAAGCTCGTAACCACATCACCAACATGAAATTGTACTATCTCCTCCACCTTGGTTGGAGAGCCATTGAGCTTTCCTTGCTCCCACTTTTATCTTCCCCCCAGTTGGATCTTCTTCTATTTCATCAGAAACATCCTGCCCTGGCCGCACAAAATAAATATTCCCAAACTTATTGGCACCTGCCATGGTATCAAAGTCAACATGGCGTGCTGCTGTAACCCATCTTGGAAAACAATCATCGGCAAATGTGTACAGCTGATTCTCATCCCGTCTATACTTGCAGAAATGAAACGATTGCACGGAATACACAAAGTGCAAAATCAGTTCATAGTTATTGTGGCTAGAACAAGTTGCCATGAAGACAGGCAAATATTTATGAAAGAGTACCTGAAACAAAGATATGTATCATAAAATTCTTGTTATAATGATACCTGATGGAAAATAATTCAGAAAAAATACCTCTTGAATATTCCCAATATAGATCCGATCACTATAGGTATGAACCAAGATGATGGTGTTAGGGAACAGTTTATTTTCACATTTTCTGAGCAACCTCTTTTTCCCCCGTCATATAATCTGAGCACAGGTCCTATTCCAGCAAGTAATCTTCCCTGGAATTGACAAAAAGCAAGTGGAATACCTTCTACTTGTGTTTTGTGCAGAAGTTCCAAGCCTTTTCCCTCATCCACAAACTTGTAAATGTGAATAAAGCCAGCAATTAAACTTCTTTTAGGACAAAATTGAAGTACTTTTGTAGTACCAACAGCTAAAAGCGTTCCGTGCTCCTTATTGTGTCAATTTACATTGCAAACGCTAAATGCAGGTTCATTGTCTTTGAGCTCCAGCAGACAAGATGTAACTGCTGTCTCCTTGGGTCAAGAACTTAATGCAAGAAACCCATCTGTCCGACGCTGCCTTAGGATAACCATACTGCTCGTCAGCAAGGGGGTCATCATCGCCATTTTCCATCTGTTCAACATGGGCACTTCCATTTTCACCCATCCCAGCAGCCTCGAAGCACTTTTTTTTGGCAGTTGCATGCTCCTCAGCTACATATGCTCCCTGGTCACTCTCAATTGTAACCAAAACTTTCCGCTTGGTTTGAAGCACAAACTTTCTGGGGGATACCGCAGAGGTATTGCTCTCATTGAATGTTTCACCCAAACTTTCAACAGTAAAAATTTTCAAAGGATCACCCGCAACAGCGACAACACCTTCTGCACATTGATCAGAAGAAAATGCAGCCGCATATTCAAGAGTCTCATATGATAGGGTTGTTAAAGAAAATGCCCTTGGTGAATGTAACCAAGCCAAGGTCGGCTGGATAAGCACAGCATTGCACGTTGGCCCTGCACAATAATGGAGAAAAGCATTGGCGTTCTCCCAAGAATCAAGATCTAGAGTCAGAAAGCTGGCCTGTTACCATATCCGACACAGTTCTAAACAGGACACCAGACTGCAGACCAGCATTCAGGAAAAGACTAACAGGGTGGTCAGCACCATCCTCTCACCTGTAGATGCCAGAACCTCAAGAAAGAGGAGAGATTCTGGAGGTGATGAAACACTTTGCACACTTAGGATCTGCATACAGTCATCAGGATCCAGAGATAAGATACGGATAGTTTTATCATATGAACCGACTGCAAGAACCCGAGACCTTTGTCTCCCTTCAGGAACTGGGGAAATGTCCAAACAGGCCACATCACCAGACATCTCATGTTTCTCAACTTTCATTAGCTGACCAGTCAAATCCACTTCAAAATATATAAATTCTCTTCCACTCAAAGCAATAACCGCTTGAAGTCTATTGGAACAAACCTTCACAATCGTTCTCTTTCCAGGAGTTCTCCACTCATTAATACACCCATCTTCCCTTATATGTCTAATGCCATTTGGATGAACTTGCACTGAAGAATCATCGCCAATAAAAGAAACAGCAAGGGAAGAAGTCGTATCAGGAAACCCACTATCACTAACTTCTTCAACTGTTTCCCCAAGAAGTCGTATCAGGAAACCCACTATCACTAACTTCAACTGTTTCCCCAATGGAAAGAACAAGTGTTGCATTGTTAAAAAAACACAAGAATATATGCATCAAACTCATCATTAACATTCTTTTTCACAGTCCAAACTGCACTTGGCACACCTGGAAGCGGTGAGACAGCCATCTCACCAATTGCCAAACCAGGCCTCTAAATCCTCACAGAAGACCGAGGTCCACACCCACAAAGATAAAATATTTGAGGTGTTTCTTCATCAAAAAGATTAGCAACTTTCATATCCATAATAGGCATCAAGCTCTCAACCTGGTCAATCCTAACCAGATTCTTCAACCTCTTGGCTGGAAAAAAACAGGCTGGAAACCCTCCTAAGTTTCCATAATGGTAGCTGAGGATGCCTTGACGTCAGCTTCATCCCCAATTGCTTGAAACTGATAGAGAGCATGATTCCCAAATTCTGATGCAGCAATCAAAAATCCAGAATTCAAAACACACAATGAAGCAGTAACAGGTACTGTATCAAAATACTTAATCTTCAACTCCTTAACTTATTCTTCTCATGATCCAACGTGACCTTGAAGACATCGCCATCCTCTGTCTGCAACCAGAAGAAAAACATAGATTTCTGCCTGTGAGTCACAGTGGAAACTATCAAAACCCCTCTCTCAGCCGGCAAATCTTCATGGCGAGGAATCACTGCCCTCACATCAGGGTGTCCCTGATTCTTATAAATGACGAAGTTCTCTGCACAAACTAAAACCCCACTAGGCCCATCTAAACCTCCAGGAACAGTGACTAACAAATTGCTCCATTACCAACCTGCTCAAACCACTTTCTAAAAACGTGATTAAGCCCTAAATAGAGCTCATAAAAAGTCAAATGCTTCTGAGCCTCACTTGCTACCATCCCTGTCGAATCCTGGTCTGCCTCTGAATAATCCAACTCAATTGCTGCAAAAAGGGGATTATCAAACCCTCAAATGACACCACAGATTGAATAAACTATGGTATGTGACTTATGAGCTTGCAATGGAGACGAAATGGTCAACCTAGCAGCAGTATCTCTATTCAAAGCATAAACCAATTTCTGTTTCTCACATGCACCTATCATTACAGCCCTTACTTTAGGGTCAATCGCCAAGTACTGACTGGGAACAATTCGTTGACACCCAGATTTCCCAAAAGTTTCTTGCTGTATTTTATCAAAAACATTTTTGTCCTTATTAAATTCAAAGATCACAATCCTACCTGAATCAGACCCAACAATGATATAATCCTTCTGAGCACCAGTAAGCCTGAATTGGGCCAAGGAACTAATGGCACCCAAGATTTCTACAGAGAAAAGTTTGAAGCTTGCCGCTCTCATTGGGGCGCAGGAGGTCAAGAATTTTACAAGCGACCACGATGTGGGTGTACTGCCAGAGAAGTTGTTGTTGATGGCAGAGACGATACCAGTGGGCTGCTGCAGCATGACGCTATAGAGGTACATTTATGATGGTGGATAGGGAGTAAGGGTTTTAGAAACAATGACAAGAGACCAAACTATGAGTTAGAAGGGTTTTGGAGTGACAGAGAAGTAAAGGAAAAAAAAAGGGAAGCCTGAGCCTGAGCCTGAGCCTAACTTGTGTTTCATTTCAACTTCATCAGCCTTTGTTCTTTCTTTCGCCTTTAATTTTCTAAAATAAACAATTCATTAATTTAATT
The DNA here is from genome assembly GCA_026284645.1 of Erythroxylum acuminatum. Taxonomy (NCBI): domain Eukaryota; kingdom Viridiplantae; phylum Streptophyta; class Magnoliopsida; order Malpighiales; family Erythroxylaceae; genus Erythroxylum; species Erythroxylum acuminatum. The sequence continues at coordinate 10,101,285 of JANKOD010000002.1, read as the reverse complement.
TTATAAGAACAAGATAGTTCATCATGTACTCTATGTAATCTGTAATGTCCAATTAAGCATTTAACTTCACTCAAATACATTATAGACTTAAAAATAAGCAAGAAGAACTAAATCAGCTTTCTGTTGCTCCGAGTAAAATTGGTTGATACTTGATAGTTCCCGAGAAAAAGCCCATTATTCCAACATCCTCCTTCAATATGAATCAGAATACATTGTTTACCCTATCAAATCAAAACAGCATATCACAATTTCCTATCATCAAATCCGCTTTCTGTTTCTCTATTTTTAAATCAGAGTATCATCTATTATCCATTGAGACCTTGTAGATTATCACATTCAAGTATACAAACCACAGAGAATTATCAACCCAAGGATTCATATCAAAGATTCCAGATGGCAATTCATGTCCATTGGCTACTGATACGATACCATTCTCAGTTATTTCTACTCTCCTATATTTTCTGGTTCCTATCAGCTACCTGAATAACTTTGTTTCAGATTAGCACTAAAGCACAAGGAAAACATAGTAGCAGCTTAATATTCCATAAAAACCTAACCATGTTGCACCTGAGCTGGTTTTGGTACCTTTAATTCTGTCACTGCCTCCAACTGCTGTCAAGTCTTCATTCTTCTTGTTATCTCCAACACCAGAATAGGTAGTAGCAAATTTTTACATCACCACATTACATAGCTTCATGCTTCAATTTGTTGCAGTTTTATGAAAACTTTTTTAGTTATTTCTCAAGAACTGTTGGCTCGCTTCCAAATTAAAGTACTCAAATATCAGTTGAAAAAGGTCAATCCTCTAGCTATAACAGAAACCTAGATTGCTTAATGCACATTAAACAATGATCAAGGACCCTAAGTCATGTCAACCAACAATATCAACAAAGAAACTTCATTCTGTAAAACTTCAAATTTAAGGAATAAGATAATTTATTTCACTATCAAAAATCTTCTCAACAAAAAAAAAGAAAAAAAGACTCAACAAACCTAGCGCATTTCTATAAGAAACAGTAACCAACTTAGTTCTTCCCTGGTAAATAACATAATGAAGACACGCCATGGCTAGATAAATTGGCATTGCCAACAGAACAGGATCCACTTACAAGACCCATACTAACCACATTGTTACAGAGAAACAGATGGCTCTTCTTTGCCAGAATCTCCCTGCAACACTCCTCTCTTCTTCTGCTCAAGCAAGATTGTCTTGGTAATCAAATTGCAAAACAAATAAACAAACTCAACCGAATCATTGGCAGGCACTGGATACGCAATCCTTTTGTAATACTCCAAAGGCATACTTGAGTCCACCAGAGCTACAATTGGAACCTGCAGTCTGTCAGCCTCCAAAATCACCGAGCTCTTTCTCTCTGTATCCAACACCACAACGCAATCTGGCGGATGTATTGGCCCAAAGCAGACCTTCGCACAACACAAGCAAATTTCTTCCGAATCATTCAAAGTTTCAAACCACACAACAACAAAACAAATCGATGGAACCTTGAAAATCTCCATGATAACCATACTAGACAGAGATCCTACAAGTAACTCAAAAGTTTATAAAAACAACAAACTTTAACCAAATAAAAGAAACCCAGAAATTAAAGACTGAAGTCGAATAAAAAGTACAGACCTTTTTGTTTCTAGAGCGAAACTTCTTAGGGCTAAAGCTATTAGTCAAAAAGCCGCCCATTTTCCACATAGTGTTATCTCTGGGACTATAAGTCCCAATCCTCTTAGTCATTTGCTCGACGATCTCGTCAAAGAGAGGATTGGTGTTGACAAAGAGGAAACGTGCGTTCTTCTCACGCGCGAGATGAGCAATGAAATTGGCAGCACTTCGGAGACACACAAGGGTCTTGTCGGAATCGATAATAGCTTGGCCGTTGCGTAGACCGTAAGTGTAGAGCTTGAAGTGGTGCTCTGCAACATGACGCCCTATGTGAGCGTTCGTTTTAAGCAGCTTTTGGATTACCACGGAATGGAGAGTCATCTTTTTGGCGCTGAACGGAGACGACGATTGTATGCACGGGTTTTAGGTGATGCCGAGCTTGGATTGGGTTATTACTAGAGATATCAACGGGCTGGGCCCAGTTCTGCTCCTGGCCCGGCTCGACCCCTGAGTCATAGTGGCCCGTAGCCCGATGAGACAGGACGAGTCGGCTCGCGATCAAACCTGTTATATTTTTTATTTAAAAAAAATCAAAAATAATGTATTTTTTGTTTCCCACGAAGTGTCCTAGGCGGATCCCAACTATAAGAAGACACCTTTAGCCTTTGTTTGGATCGAAAGAAAGCAAGAGAAAAGAAAAGAAAAGAATTACATTTCTCTTTATTTTTATTGTTTGGACAAAAATAAGAAAAGGGAAAGGGAGAAAATGGAGAGAAATTTGGACCAATTATATTTCCCACCAAATTGGTGGGAAAGGAAGGGAAATTGAGACAAGATAGCCCTAATATAAGTAAATTACCATTGTATCCTTATTAAATCTAACAATAACAAGTAAAGATAAACAAGTTTGATAAATAAGGACATAAAGATCTTAAAAAATTCTCTTCCATTCAATTCCCTCCTTTGATAAATTAGGAAAACAAACAAGAGAAAGGAAATCGCATTTCTCTTCCATTCTT
>JANKOD010000002.1:10069358-10098551 GCA_026284645.1 Erythroxylum acuminatum | reverse complement strand
AAATTAGGAAAACAAACAAGAGAAAGGAAATCGCATTTCTCTTCCATTCTTTTCTCCTCTTTTCTTCTCAATATTTCCTTTCCTTTCCCTTGTGTAAATAAGGGTCCAAACAAAGGCTTAAAGCATCCACAGGCATCTTTAAGTTATCCACACCTAAACTAATCCCCGTTCGAACTGGGTAAGTTACTTGCGGGAGGAAAACTCTAGCCTCAAGTTTTAAACGGCTGCATACTTGAAGGCAGTTCGAACCTGCAATCTCATTTAAGCCAAAAGAACCCCTTATCAACTCACCTGTGCCGTAGGATTAAAATAATGTTGCTTTTAAAATAACAATTAGTTCGTAACCTGATCAACCTGTTCCAAAATTAACCGAAACGAACCTTTTTTAACATAATTAAAGGCTTTGGTAAGACGAAGGCTAATAATCTAATTAGAACTGGTAATTTTATTTTTATTCTCGTATAATTTAAAAAATTCGTAAGTTTTAATCAAAAATAATAAAATAATCCATAATAAGTTTTTTTATTATAAATCAAATTCCCATTGTTAATATGAAATTTTAGGAAGTTTAACGAAATAAATAAAATTAGTATATAACAAATACATGCTGATACGCAAAATTAATATATGATAACTAATGTAAAATGCAAAATTCCATAACATTAGATGAGATCTTTGAAAGCAAGTCATTACTGTTCTTTAATATATATATTTACATATAAAGAAACGAAAAACATCTTTCTAAACGCATTGATAGTGTAAGCTACTAAATATTCTTCATCCGCTGGATTCCTATGAACTTGGTTCATAACAGATAAACAGGACCAAATGCAGACTTAAAGTGAGATTGGCTTTGTCTTCACTTGTCCCCATCAACTGAGGAAGGCCGAATCTCGGGGTCTTTGCGGGAAAATGGTGCAAGCTGAATTCCCTTATGAGAACTTGGGTGGCTAGAGTTGGAGCCTTCTGCTTTCTGCGCAATATTCCTCTTCGCCTTCTGATGCCAACCAACAAGCCCAACCTGAGTATGCTCATCGAATATCGCCTTCTTGAACGAACTTCCCATCTTCATTTCCATTGCCAGAACCAAAACAATAAGAACAGAAAAAACAAAAACCTACTCAATGTCATACTCAGTTACTCACCTGCGTCACTATAGCATATAATGGAAGAGTGCTGTAACTACAGAGTATCTGGATGATCACCCTGAATCAAATGAAAAAGGCATTACTATCATATATCCATCACTAAGTAAGCATTTATTCATCATTAAGTCATTAGCTCCTACCCTATAATTAGCCTAGGGACGATGTATTTGACGTGTCCCATAATACACGAGTCAAAGCCGTATTGAACCTGCGCAGGTACTTGTACGTCAGGATTATCATACCATCCATCTATCTATCTGAGTAAGCCCATGTATAATTTATGATTTCTCACCCATATCCAGAAGAAAAATGCAATCTCAAAAGCATTCTGGAAGAGGATAAAGTGGATCAAGAATAGCACCATGTGCGGTCGATTAAACCAGAAGTGCTCATCTGATGGTTTAACCACTAAATCACCTTCTATGGCTACATGCTTCTCGGCAACCTCGTAAGCCAATTGAGTGATTACGTGCTCCAACTTAGTCCCCACCGCAAGTAGAAGCTGAAGAACAGTACACCGATTAAACTTGGAACAAATGAAACATAAAAAAGCGTGCAAAAGTAAAAGGTGCTAAAAAGCATTTGTTCATAAGAGATCTGTTACCACTTCCACAATAACATGGACCCAAAATATTAATGAATACAAAAGTCTTGGCATGATATGAGGAAAACAAGGTCTAAAGCCATATCACAACTCATGAGACAATAAATCCATGAGTAAGCAGATGCCTTACGGGCCAATAATTGGTCTCATATAGCATTTCATTTACAATGAAGAACGACGAACAACCAACAATAAAACCAATTAGGGTCTGTTTCCTCAAGCAGAGAAAAGAATCAATACAAAGAAGCAACTCAAACACTAAAAAATGTAATTTTAAGTCAACACCTCTAGATAACTCTCTCTCTAAAGAAGTTCATCCCTTCGGAAAAAATCAAGCCACGGGATCACATTAGCTCTTTCAAACATATAAGTGCCGTGTTAAACGTGTATGACCAATCCTTCTTTTCTGACTTGTTTGTATTACCCTTTATTTTTGAAATCTATTAAATCAGAAATTTTGTCTTTCAATTACATAGAAAAATCATATGTGACAGTAACTGTAACAGAGCATGAGTAACCTTGTTTTGTTGTATTGATTTAACATATACAATAAATAGGACACTACCACATTAATAACCCCTCCAGTTATCGCAATCACATTTAGCTTAATGTGTTTTCAGGCCCTTTTCATCTTTAGCTATCAAAAGACTTTTCCTTAGAATTTTAACAATACAATTGGAGTGCTGTCTTGAAGATTCATCAATGCTGGTGACTACAGGAAGAATGTAGAACTTAAATTTGCTTTAACTACACTTCTCTCATCCATCGTATATACCTAGGATTTACCAAATGTAATCTAAGTAATGACTCTGCCTTTTATGACACTTACTTTGATGCAAAGAACAGATATAGCTACTCTGGGCATATACAAGTAGGAAGATGCAAGTCACAGGCTTGAAGATCAAGGGAAATACTAATCAAGTCTACTCACAATGAAAGGAATGAAAGCTATCCAAAAATATGTGTGCCAACCTGCAAGGGACAAAGGAAATGATTTTGAACGCAAAAAAGGAAAGCATATTTAGTTTTAAGGACTAGCAAAAGAATAACATTGCTCCACTTTGTGTCTATTCTTTCAAATAGCCTAAGGAAAAAAACTTGTAAACTGAAGCAGTTCCAACTGACGAGCTAGTGTTCATTGGTATGTACAAATGTTTAAAGCTTCAAAGTCCAAATACTCTCAACAGTGATGCCAGCCTATCAGAGGACACATAGCTAAGACTTGAAACAATCACTTGTCTCAAATGTTAAACTTCTTTGCCCTTTTCAATAGTTTGTTGAGAAACTATAATAATTTCAACAGAAGCATAAAATCGTTAAGATCTGACTAGAAGATTAGACACTTTGAAAAATGAAGCTTTCTCGTTGTTAATGGATATCAAATCAAAGGACATACAAACAGCACGTCATCTGAAAATATTCAGTGCAATGGCATACCATTGACATTCAGCAATAAGAAGAAAACCACGAATACCCAGAGGTACCAACTGCAAACGTCAAAATTAGTTGAACAGAGGGAATCAATAAGGAAACTGGCAATAGTCATGGTATATTCTAGTATGCAACAAGATACAAAATACTTAGCGTGACAAAAGTATCCTCTGGTATCACATGCCTTATACCAACAACTCTTTTGAAGTCATCTTCAAGGGCACGTAACATGTATTTGTGAAAATTAAACTTGGGGTTTGATCTGCAGTGTGTCTACAACAGAAGCAATAGATGAGAAGATAAATGATAGAGACTGATAAATATGGCAAGTGAAATATATTACCATGATGAAACCTAACCGCAAAGTAATGTAATCTGATTTGGTCACCGAAGCATAAAATTGCTTGAAGAAAGAATGCTGGAAAAAGCACAAACATTAGACAGAGAAATTATGAGATTCGTAATGATGAAAAAAGCAGAAACATAGGACAGAGAAATTATGTGAATCGTAATGACGATCGAAGAAGCTACTGAAGAAACATCTTTCACATTATAGTTCAGTTAATGTCATTTATTTTCCATCAAATAATTTCAATTCAATAAAAATATAAGACAACAAGTGATTCATAACTTCCTCAAAAGAGAAAAGAAAACAATCAATTCATAACTAGTTTCCTGAAAAAAATATCCACAATCCACAGATGCCAGTAGTGGGAAATGTCCTGAGCTTTGTCTTATCCCTGATCTGATATAATTATTGATTATAGAATAATGCAGATTCGAGAAGAATTAACTCACCAACCATCCCATGAGTGCTGAATCTTTACCAATGCCCAGAAAATGTTCCTTGATAAATGCATGTTGGTGCACATGAGTAACCTTTTTCTTCAAAACTGCATAAGCAATATTCACCAACTAAAAGCAATTAATATATTAAAAAACTGACAGAAAGCTTTTCTAGACTTTCTAAAAGCCAGAATGATGGAGAGTAGCTTGCACCAGCACCTATTTCCAATCATTCTTGTGATCGTTTTGGAGGTCCAATGATTACGAGAAAGACCAAATGCATGAAGATAACTTTGCAAGGATTAATCATGGAGATGCAAGAAAAGAGGCTGTTCAAGATGAATCAAATGCATTGCCAAGATTAGTCACTTCTCTACATGTTGTTGAAGATGGAATATGCTTAATACATAAAGAACAAGGCTTGGAGAATGTCTAACAACCTGGTCCACTTGTTTTCAATTAAATAGAGCCCAATTTGCATATTTAAAATGTACTAAAGGGCTTTAGTTCATTTTGTGTTATTAGTCAGCATGTTTTATTGTAATTGGGCTATAACTTAATTTTAAAGCCCAAATCGTGTTAGCATTGCTTTATAGTTATTTTGTAGTTTCCTTTTTAGGTTAAGACTTGCTATGAGATTAATTTCTAATTGGAACATGATTCTTTAAATTTTTTGTTGATTAGGATTTTTTACGACATTAAGGATATGAATTGAAATAAGATCCCTAGAGTCCTAGCTAAAGTAGTATTAGTAGTTAGTATTTGAATCCTTGTTATACTTAAAAAGGAATGTTCCTTTAAGACTCTAGTTTTCTTTTTATTTTAGGATTCTCGTTCTTAGGAATTTTATGCAAATAAATAAAACTATCTTATTGATGTAATCCGAGGATCATCAATATAAAAAACAAATTAAGAGTTTTCTTCACCTTGTGAGAAGTTCCTTTTTTTCTTTAACAAGAGCTTAATATGATGTTATCAAGACAACTTGTGCAATCAAAATCTCTATAGCTTTTGTTCTAACCAGTGAGGTTGGTTAGGGTCAAGTTTTCTTACTTGATTTGAAGACAATCTTAGATTCTAAATCCTTGTGATTCGTGTTTTAGGTGGTTTTTAGCCTAAAATTCGCATTATAGAACTTTTTGGTAGAGAAACAATCCATCATTTTGCAATAATCAGCCACCAGTTCAGTTTTTAGTGGCAACATTCACAAATTAAAAGCAATCACGTTATTGAAAACTTGGGAAAATGCTCTCTTAGAATGACGGAAAAAAACAGCATTGCACGTGTAGTTCCAGCACCTCCCCAATTGAGAAAAAGGCATGCTTAAGATAAGGCTTCATTAATTGCAACACACAACAAAGGAAAAAAACAAACCCATGTACACACAAACACACAAAATATAAGATGCAAACAATGAATGTGTTCATTATTCTCAAGTAACTAATGGGAAAGTTATATAAATTCGTCAATGACACATTATTACCTTCCTCTGTGTCATATCGATCTTTTGAAATTGAATTCTCCCAGTGTTGCCATTGGCGAATCTAAATCATGAAAAAGGATATTAAAAAAATCAAAAATAATTGTTACGATTTGAACTCATCAGAAACAATCACATAAGATTCTTACCCTGGCTCCCCCAAAAACGACAGTGAGAACACAGAAAGTCACATGGACAATGGCCAGGACAAAGATGAAGATATGTAAATGGTGTAATGCCTCCACCGATAAAAATGGCACCTTGCCCTGAGGAAAAGAGGAAAATCAGAAAATTAGTCAAAGCAGACAATTTTTGATTCAATTTTGCTGAAATTAGAGAATCAAAGAATGACGATTTCTAAGACAATGGAAAGCAGAGAATATAACATGAATTATGCACAATTTGAATGAAGTAGATGAGGACGAATTTTGATAATCTGCAACAGCATGATACTGTTAATCACTCCAAAGCAACTTTTGACCTTTTCTCTAACCTCCGTCCCCTGCTCCCTGGTTTTGATTACTTTTCGAAGCTAATGCATCCATAGGCCTTAAATAATCTATTTCCATCTTCTTTTAAATTCTAATTACTGTTCAAAATAATTGTACCACCTAAAGAAACTGTCCTATAAGTGTTTAAAAGACACTTGATAAGTATCAGAAAGTCTTTCCCAGCCTTCAGTTCATGCTTTCATTTGTTTTCACTTTAAGCAATGAGAGGATATTTTTAACACAAAAAGTATGAGTCTGGAAAGCATCTTTACCTTCTTGGCGCAGTAACCAGTGGGGGATTCTGATGATTGTTCTTCAGCTAAAAGCCGTCGAGCAGTTCCAGATATAGCTGTAGTAAAGAATCTCTGAAAATGTTCAGTAGTATTTGATTTATGCGTTTCTTTCTCTTTATCCTTGAGTGAACAGGGAAGCATATTATTAACCACATGCTCGGGCACACAGATTTTGGAGATTATGTTCTGAGTTACCGTCAGCAACAGTGATATGAAGCCCATAAGCATCAGCTCTGCCAGGAAAATTTACCGTCAAGAAACACAATGCAAACACTCTGACATAAATGAGCAAGAAGAAAGGGCACATAACACAATCTTCTTCAAGGTGGGAATTGCAATGCCAAGGTTCCTATGGCCAAAACATCAGTGCAATGGAAATGAAAATAACTATGCGAATGTTTCCTTATAATTATTAAATACAGTTCAAATGTGGCAAAACTATCCAATTTTTCAAAATAAATAAGTCCTACTTTCAGAAGATGAACCTTATTTTAACACTGTTCGCCATAATTCAATCTAAAGAAGTTTTATCCAAGAACACATACAAATAAAATTTGGATAAGTGACAACATTTCCTCCTAAAAATTATGCACACACAGAACTCCTGCACATGCGGACGCCTATGAGGAGAAAGCACGAATAAACAGAAAGGCGCACAATTCTGTCTCTAAAACATTACTTGGACCCTCTTTTCAAGTAAGATTGTGCATTTCAACTTGGAGATTCTATCTGGGAACGAGAAATGCATAGAGAGAAACGAAGGAAGGGACGAGAAAAAGATTACCTTCTTTAACTTTCTGAAGGGCTTCATAAAGAGGCTTCTGATTCTTCGTCTTAAGATATTTGCCACCATAATGGAGCACTCTCTCCACGGCAAGAGATATAGCCACTATGACCGTACACACTGCAGCCACTACCCATGTGGGTGTGAACTCCAAGGTCTCACCTTCCTCACCCCCACCACCCATCTCTCTCTACTTACCAGATTCCAAACAGTGAGAAAAAACCCAGATGATATTTTGGAAAAAGATTATGTCTTTATAACATAACGAGGTTAGTGGAATCTAGGACAGGTATTATAAGAAAGATTTTTATTATAATAAAAGATATATTGGTCCAAAAACATGTTTTTTAATGAGAGAAGAAAGAAAGCAAGGACAAGAATAAAAAGTTGTGGGTATACAGTATACTTGGATATTACTCTACTCTCCGTGTGGTTCGCGAGTGAAAATCCTGTTTGATGGTGATAGACTGAGTACACATGAGAACTGCAGTACTCGAACAGACTGCATACGGATGTGTTGTTGTTGTGTGTCAGAAAGAGAACGGAATCTTTGTTTATCTGGTCGCGACTTTTGGTCTAACATAATATTGATTTTCCATCTTCATATTTGGTAGGTTGGCTCTCTTATGTACATACAATAAATCTAATCTCAGTGTGCAAAACGTGTGAAGGGTAACATGAACTTGTCTTCAAGAATGATGTTTGAAATGCTGATGATGTAAATTTCCAAGAAACACATACACACACAAAATCTCATTTCCATTCCATTTGATATGATATTAATTTTGGAATCAAATCACGCGTTTGGACACATAATGTACTAAAATTTCTGGTTTAGAACTTGTTTTTTTGACCGAATCTTGAGAAAGAAATCATATCCTGTTTCTGTGGCACATGTTAGTAATTGTGTGTATTGGTGGGATTGCATTACCTGATTTGTTCTAAGCATGATGATGTGGCTCAGTCCTCAAATTTTGCTTTAATGATATGCATTTAGCGGTACTTTCGGTCTTAATCTAGAATAAAAAGTGATAATAAATTGTTAATTACTTAATTACCTTGTACAATTAAAAATAATTATTCAACAACTGCAAATTCCTTAATTAAAAATAATATGTTCGAAATTCCTTATTTCATGGAATTGATTTTGATGAACCAAATTATCAGAAAAGAAGAGTCTTTGCTGATAGTGGACAGTCTTGCCACAATCCATGCTACCAAAAATCCGGTGGGGTGCATCTCATAAAACTCTTATATCAAGTAATTTTCTGATAGAGAAGCATAAACGATTTTATGTCACATCTGTACGTAGGTTTATAAGAATCATAATAAAAGGTATTTTTTTTTTTATTATGTAAGGGTACGATTGCGCGCTATTAGATCTTTCCGAATTCTGCTTTAGTGCGTGAGTGTGATGACGAGGATAGAGAAGCATCAACGAACTTATGCTCGATGGATGTCAATTCGTCACTGAGAAAGACGTTAGAGGACATTGAAGATTCGCTGGTTAACATCACAACAAATAATTGTTTACTTTAGATTAGTAAACGGAAGTCGGACTGCGATAAACTCATTCCCCACCAAGTACGTTAAATATCTTCAACTATGATGTTTGTCGTTAGCATTTAAAGTTCTCAACTTCTTATTTACTTCAGCATCTAAGCAAAGCGTAGAACAAATATTAAGCTTTGCTGTTCTTTTCCCCCTTCCTGAGGGGTGTAGGATCACATCTTCTGTTATCATCTGTTTCTTTAATAAGTTCGTATCCTATGGGATAAATTTTCATCCTCAAGTTCTAATTTTATTATTTATTTATTATAAAACTTGTGGCTGGAATTTGTGACACAGACTTGGAGAAGATCGCGTGCCTGCGTATGGAACAAAGTTCACCTGATTAAAAAGTTGCCGTCTCAGCCAGCTGTGAATAATCGTGGTTTCACATGACGTTGGCTGTCAATATTTCATCATCTGGGTCCATGCCTGCTCCACAAATGTACCAAATGCATCAAACTGCAAAAAAGTCAGACAGTAAAATGATGTTCTCAACATCAAAATTCGTTATCGTACCTACACTTGCAAATAATTCTATCCACTATCATCATTGTACTCGCTCTAGATTCCCAATTCTTTAGGGTCGAATTTGTATGCTAATGATTAATGACATTGAACCATGTACATAGGTATAGATTAGAATGAGGGTTTTAAAGCACATTCAACAGTATATTTCAACCAATCAGATACTCTGTTACCAACACCATTGTCTAAGACGAGTAATGAGTAACTTATTTATAACCTATTTCTAACTCTCTACTTAAGAAGATTTCATCCACATAAAAAAAATCTATTCAGCGAAGATGAGCACTTTTATAGCTTAAAAAGTATCATCTCTCTGATATAAATGGTAATATGTGTACACTTTAAGTAGCAGCAAATCGCTCAAATCTGTTGTTTCCGATAACTAACCACTAAGCCTCAGTACATCAGTTGTGGGATTTACTTATACACCATGAACAGGACCATATGAAGCACACAGACAATCTGTTTCGTTTCTCCTGTACCCGCAAGAAAACAAAGCAGAGATCATTAACTTCACATAAGTTTATACCAATATTCGGGACAAACCCTTCAGAGTAACTAAGTCCTGCCGCATGACCACCTATTTCAAGTCAGTAGCTGCCTGAAAGATCACAGAAAGACCTATAACTTCGCTCACTAACCGCTCAAAAGCTCAGGCACTTCTATCCCTTTCCATGTACAGGCGATCACACAACTGCTTTAATCCACCATCTACTTGGGTAATTCAGCTCTATCAGTACAAAGTAGCAAGAACCAGCAGGATTCAACTTCTCTTCCTTTACCACCTCCCTCTTTGAAAATGTTAAAACAAATACAAAGAACTGAAAAGTTGCATACATCCAACATCAGAGAGAGTAAAACAAAAAGTAGGTAACTGAAATACTTACCTCGTTCATAATTTAGGGTTTAGGGTGATTTGCCAAGAACCACAGACCAATTGTCCTGTGGAAACACTGAAGATGTACAGCCACAATTCAAAATGTTACACTTACTATTGATGACTCATTGAACGTCTGTTGTGGGAACTCATTTTGGAATTTCAAATTGAATAACTTCAATTGAAATAATATAAAAGCTGACTATATACAATTCTCGATCTTTACAATCCTCTTTACCAAGGCATCTTGGGCTGATGATTTGTGTGTTCTGTCACGCTCCTCAGCTAACCAATAAAATGTTTTTCCCCATCCTCCCACGTTTACCATCAATGTAGGAGAAATCACAAAAATACTTGCGGGGAAACAAGGCACAAATAAGGAAAGAGAACTACAACTCGATGTCAAAACTTTTTCCCTAGCTCGATCAAAACTTTACAATCTGTACAAAAGATGAGCAGCTAGCTTCAGCCATTGAGCTTTGCTAGGAACTGGTTCAGATTGTACTCTTCGGTATACTGTGACTGATCCCAGAGCTCCTCCAGTCCACTGAGGATGGCTTTTACACCCTTCCCAGTTCCCAACAATTTGGGGTCCCCATCAGAGTTGCTATCTGAGCGCTTTGAGGGTGTAGCTCCCTGTACAACAAAACATAACAAAATTTAATCAACAAACTAGAAAAATAAAAGGAAGTTGTGGAACAAACTAAATCCAAAGATAAGCACCAAAAGAGAATAAGCCAAAGATTAACAAACGTTGCCAAAAATAGGTAATTTAAAGTTCTTAAGAGATAAAAGTATAAAATTTAGATATTCTCTAAGCATTACCTTTGTCCTGGTTTCAGCACACGCGAATAAATCTAGCAATTGGTCTGTATTCATTGTTTTTAGACTAGCATTTTCTGAATTGATGACAGCATTGGCAACTGAAACTTTGAATTTTTGGAGACTCATAACTTTCTCTTCCAGTGTTCCTCGCATGATGAGACGGTGCACATTCACAACTTTCTTTTGACCTAATCTGTGTGCCCTGTCCATTGCCTGCAATTGTTATGATATACATAGAAAGATCAGATTCCCATTCTGAAAAAAGCGTCCAAAGTATTTTGGGTCTTGAAATATACATAAATCAGTATATTTTCAGTAAAAGTGGCCAAAGCCTTTTGGACATGAGAGAGAGAGAGAAAGGGGGTATGCATCACAGGAACTGAAATAGTACACTGGTTATGCTATCATGCCATCTAGTTTTGACAAAAGCATACATCTGGTTAGCCATGTAACTTGCATTAGCGTCATTATGACGCATATATCTTTCAGATAAAAATAAAAAATAGGCCAGCAACTAAAGTTAAAGGTGAATTGTACATTAACAGTCTCACATACAACAGGGTTAGAAATTTTAAATTGATTATGCTACAGAAAGTTGATAATATCGTACAATTTGTTTATTCATTTTCATGTACATAAGATGGCATCCTGCCACTATCCTTGTCAAAATAAACAATAAATAAATCTTGAACTCCTATTAAAAAAAATACTTCAAGCCCTTGCATACTACAATGAACAGAGCTTATTTATAAAGACTGGAACAAACATGATTAGAATTTCAAATTCAATGCCCTTCTAAATCTCATGTGCCACTGAGAAGTTACAAAAAGAAAACTGAATATGCTCATGCAGGTTATTTTAGGATTTACTGGGGCCAATCAAAGCTTTAAGCAAGAGTGAATTCCAATACCTGATGATCTCTCATCGGGTTCCAGTCATGTTCCATGAAAATAAGGGTATCAGCAGATGTCAAATTTAAACCAAGCCCACCAACTGCAAAGAAAGCCATGAATCAAGTTAGATTCTATTAGTGTTACAAGTCTTTCTTTCAAAATGCAGGTTAAGTTAAATAAAGCTCACACGAAGCTTACAATAATTAATTACATACCAAACTAAATCCAGACCTAACCAGTGGAAAGAATGAGCACATTCATCATGAATTATATTCTGTTATTTCAAGTTGATATATCTAAATCAAAATCCAAACCCCTTATAAGCATGACATATTCATTCCAGCTATTCCAACTTTTCACAAGTTACATGCAAATCACAAATTTTCAAATTAAAATTTAATGTTTCACATAACCATAGTGATAAAAATAATTATTAGAATTAAAAATAAGGCATACGCAAGCCAAAAGAAAAATTTTTGTACCATGCGTAGTAAGCAATAAGGCATCAATAGTAGGATCGGAATTAAAGGTTTTCACTATGTCAAATCGCTTTTCTGGTTCAACAGATCCATCCAACCGTAAGTATGTGACACTGCATCAAATAATACAAAAGTATCAGTAAGCATCAATATTATATTGCTGCACAAAAGGATACAGCCACTTCTATAATAATGCAAATGTATGGTTAACAGCCATTCTGCATATGGCAATCCTAACCCAAGTATCCAACCAAATGTAGTACAGAAAGAAACAACCACTAACTAATTGTGCCACTGAATCTCGACTATACTATCATTTAAAACCTAAAAGAATAGGAAGATTTCAGTAATACAACACTAGACAAACATCTAGAACCTAGGCTTTCCACAGTAAAGCAAACAATTTTCTTGAGGGTATGACAAAAACTTACTTCTTCATGTGGGACTGGAATAAGTCTCTTTCAATGATGTCAAGTAAGGCCTGCAGTGATGCTGTATTGTTAAGCAACAAATACAAAAGGTTCTGAATGTTTAGAAAAATAAATCACATAAGTTAGATAAAGCAGTCAATACTTTGTGCTGAGCAAATATCAAAACTCTGTGCTGCCCAACACTGACATCATTTTCAGAATTTGAGGCATCTACTCCTATTCCACATTCTTCCAAGATTTCCTGAAGAGCAACTAATTTTGGAGAATGATGCAGCTTATGAAGTTCCGAGGACACGTCACAATTTGCAGGTAATAGTTCTGACACTTGGGATGCAAGTGCTTCAGACATCTTTTCACCAACTACAAGCAATGGATGACTGCACAGCTTAAGCAAGTATTGAAGCGCCTGAGAGAAAGAAAAACATGGATACAACTTGTTAAAATTGAAAAAAAAAAGAAGGCAACTGATATCATTATATTTAAAAGGAGGCACGGAAAGCAAAAATAACTAAAAACCTGGAAAACATGTGAGGATGCTTTTGGTGAAGGATTATTGACTCCCGCATTAGCTGTCTCATCTACTTTTACTATGTTTGAAATCTCTTGTCTAACATGTGAAGCAGAAAATTGTTCATAAAGCTTC
Source organism: Erythroxylum acuminatum (assembly GCA_026284645.1). NCBI lineage: Eukaryota > Viridiplantae > Streptophyta > Magnoliopsida > Malpighiales > Erythroxylaceae > Erythroxylum > Erythroxylum acuminatum. The sequence continues at coordinate 10,085,310 of JANKOD010000002.1, read as the reverse complement.
AGCTGTACAGGGCTAAGGTTGCAATATCTGTCTTGAATAATTTTCTCAGGCAAGTCGGATAAAACTTCATCTTTTGTACGTCGAAGAAGAAAAGGCATCACCTGTGATTTTATAGAAGTTACCCAGTTAAAAATAGAATAAGTTGATACTAACCACTTGACTTCCTCAAAAATGGCAGTTACAGAGAAAGGATGGGGCAAAAAGAGGGCAATGCTACACCTGCTTGTGTAATGCTTCCATAGCAAGAGCCCCAGCCTCAGCATCCTTTGCAGAACACTTTGGATCCCTAGCAGCTAACAATGGCTTCCCATAGGTAGCCTGGAACTGCCATATGAATGTCAATATTCAATCAAGATTGCAAAAATGGCATCAAATACAAATGAATATCAAGTAACAGGTAAGATTAAAAAAAAATGTATGTCCAAGCAGAAAACTCAAATTTCCTTCCTAAAATTTATCAGTCAACTAAAGATACAAGAATTGGAAGTGCAGCGAATCCAATACCAAATTTACCACCAAAAGCTATTTTCTAAAGTATTCAATAAGGCTAGCTGTATTTAAACCTTACTGTTATGACAATCAATGTCTTGTTTCACAAATTCCAAGATAAACAATGTTCCATAAATGAGGCCTTATGACCCTAAATCCTGCCATTATGGGGAAACATAATACAAAACAAACAAGTTTATAAAAATAGCCAAAGTTTCACTGCTAAGTTGCAGAGATATCTACCTAACAGGCCTTTTGCAACAAAAACAGTGAAACTATTTAAAAGGAGCAAGAATTCAGAACCAATGGAGAAAATGATTCAAGACCCAAGAGCAGCAGAATATAATATGCAAGAAGCACCAAAGACATAACAAATGTAACTCAAAGAAGTAGGATATACTAATTGGCCTCACAAGTATGTAGTGTAACAGAGCCTCAAAGTTAACTAAAGTGTCCAAGTGGTATAAAGATCAAAAAAGAACCAAGAAGTCAGTCAATTGCTGTATAAACATAACATAAAGCTTGGAAACAGAACAGTGGCATTGAATACTAACTTGTCTCTCTGTACCAAGAAATCCGGGCATTAGAAAGTCAAAGAGGGACCATAAATCCATGATATTGTTCTGCGATACACAATAAGCCACTTATCAGTTTATTGAACTTAAATTTCAAATTTTAGAGTGCTTTTGCATCATTGCCCAACCTGGATCGGTGTTCCACTAAGAATTAGACGATGCTGAGCTTTTAACTGCTTAACTGCAACTGTAATTTTGGATTTTGCATTTTTTATTATATGTCCTTCATCTAGAATACAGTAATTCCAAAGAATCTGTCCAAGGAAATCAATATCTTTGCGAACCATATCATATGAGGTTATGATGACATTATGTTTATCAAACTGTTCTCGAAGTGAGATGCGCTCCATGGCAGAACCAGCATATTGTAGGGTGCTTATCAGAGATACATCAATATACTTCTCTATCTCAAACGCCCAGTGTCCAACAAGTGTTGAAGGGCAAACAATTAAAGAAGGTTGCTGGACATCCTCAGAGCTATTCAGAGCACAACGCTCTGCCACGTCAGACGCAACAATTGCTGATGCTTGTAATGTCTTACCAAGCCCCATATCATCACATAGAATTCCATGAAGCTTGAATCGTTTTAAGAAAGCTAGCCAATTTATACCTTCTTGTTGATACCTGGAAAAGCAGCAACCACCGTCATGTGAGTTTAGAAGATAAAATGTCCAACAAGGCAACAACCCAACAGGTTGGTTGTATATCATAACAAAAAGAGTTTCCCAAACAGCAATATCTTTTTTCAAAATGATAAAATTGCAACCTCCTTAATGTCACTTTTAATTCGGTGCAGAGCTTGTAATCATCGATGTTCGAATTGTCAAGCAACTGCTCCAAAAATTGAACATCTTCTGAATTTCTTGTTAAACTTTCACCCAATCCACTGGGTGGGGGCAGGCCTCTGGCTAGTGGAAGAAGAGGAACAAGGGCGGCAAAACTGCGGGTCACACTCTGTCTCACAGAATGATCACAATCACTCATACACCTTAGAAGTGGAACAACTAACAAAGGAGCATATGGGACCAACTCCCCTCCCAATCCCTGAACCAGGAGACTAATTAGCATGCCAGCACCTTGCCTAGCATGGATTGAAGTGACATCACCTAGCATAGGAACTGCATTCTCAATTACAGCTGCCAAAACATTGGCTGTCATGGACTTAGCCATTGAAGTAACACACCTTGACGCAGCTAACCTAACTGCAACATGAGAATGACGAACACATTTGAAGATACAAGGGAGAAGAGTAAGAAGTTTATGTTTCAATGAGTCATGTAGCAATGGAGCAATTGAGCGGACGACCTGTAAAGCAAAAATGAATCAACAATCCAAAAGATAATTCATATATGAAGTACTGAAGCAACTAATAACCATAAGATATCTGAAGTAAAAAAGTACCTGTATGTTGTTTATCATGACTTGTGGATCCTTTACAGATTCAATAGCTTGTTCAATTTGTTCCTCGTTGGCAGAACAGCCAGCAATTAGAACTTCTGTGAGGCAATCCCATAGTTTTGGTATTTTATCGAATAATGAATCACCAAACTTCTCACATAAGAACTTCAATGTAAATTCAGAACCACGTCTGCTGATAAAGCCCTCAACTTTTGATCGGTCTTCACCACCAGTTAGCATATTAACCTTTGCCTTCTGCTTTCCACTACCACTTGCGCAAAAGAGGAAATCTTGATTATCAATCATCTCCAAAGAATTTATAACTCCAGCTTGAGGTGTCTCACAAGGATCCATGCATGTTAAACTACATATGTTCTTGATCAATTTATCATTTGGACTAGGCTTACGTGCAATACAACAGTAAATCAGCTCTGCAAGTGCCTCAGAAGCTTTCTGTTGCAATATTTCCTCCTTGTACAGCGATGAAACACGTCAGAATGCAGAAACAGTTATGATTCAATGAAAAGATATTTAACTGGAAAAGAAAAGAACCTGCTCTCTCCTAATTGAGGCCATTAGGGGCAAGATTATAGGGTTAAGTCGTGCAGGAAGCTCAGACATCCAGACAACTGCAGCAGCAACTAAAGCAGATACAGTAATATGCAAATTGCTCTGCAGATTTTAACAGATAAGTCAATAGGGGATATATAAAGTATTGATTCATTTAACATGGCAGTTCTATTGCAAAGGTAGGCTTGGACATATAAGTCAACCAAGTAAAATAATTTTTGCAAAAATCACCTTGATGTTACGAAGGAATATTGGAAGTATTAAGTAATTGCAAAATTAACATCCTAATAGGTTTGACCAAAGAAATATTCTAACTCAAACTAATAAGTGCATCTTCAACATTCATGTTCAAGGTTATAACATATAATAATCCATCCTCAGAATACCTGTACACATTTTAGATAGCCTGAAGTTGCCAGAAGTCGTTGTTTTAATGAATCAATACTGTCGATAATTTCGCGGTCAACAGCATCATTACCAGCAGCATCATTGTAAAACTGCGGCAACTTTGATGCAAAATTGATCGCTGCATCAGCAGTCAAACTTTCAACATCTATTCTGGTGGTTGATAACTTTTCAAACACAACAGATGAATGTATAGCATTTAATAACTGCCCTGCTTCATTACGCATCTTTGAATATGTCCTGGAGAGCTCAGAGTAAGGAAGGAGTGAATCTTTTGTGGGAAATGCAGGGTCAGGGCACGACAACAGATCCAACAACCACATTTTTACATGATTGGGAAAAGCAGGCAAAACTCCTTGCGTTCCAGAGAGGTCATTGCTCTTAATCTCTTTGAACCATGATATAAGTATCATTGAACCTACCTAATAAACCAAATCAATCATTGTCAGAGAGAGATAGAGAGGGAGGTTCAGATGATGTTTAAATATCAAAATACAAAAATTTACCTGACGCTGGACCCCAGATAAGGAAGTAAGGGCATTCCATAGTGGATCTAGTACATATTGGATGGAAGCCTCGCACAACCTGGAAGCAAAAATTCCCAATGCTGATGACGTAATCACTCGAGTATTAGTCACTGACATTTCAACATCAGATCCCACAATTATTCTAACTGCACCAGAAGAGGTATCTCCATTCTTTTCCTCCAGCATTGTTTCTTTCACAGGATCCAAGAAAACGTTTCCAGAGAACTCGTTTTCAAGCTTGGCAGCTCTCATCTTGGCAGCAGCTCGAACATGGGACTTTCGAGGGGGAGCAACAGGCCAAAACATCTTTGCAGAATCTAATTGTGAACCATAAGGAGTAGTTGCAAGTTCTACCCATGAAGACATGTATGAACAAGCGGCAGCATGCAAATCCTCCACTGAGCACTAAAATCAATTGAACAAAACCATGGAAAAGATAAGAACAGTAACAAGAAAACTTGAAACATTCAGAGAAACTAAATCACAGCTGCAAGTTAATAGATGTTCCTTTTTAACAGGGTCAATACTTCGTTGCACAATTTCTAATCCACATTACCAAAATTTTGTGTCATAATATGTTTCAGTTTAGTTTACAAGATGATGCTCTGAACTACAAAATCTTCTCATTTTGAGCAACTCTTGAGTGGGCAAAATTGAGTAGATTGTATAGTAGAGATAATAATTTATGCTTCTATAATAGAATGACATCAAATTCAGAAAGAAACCTGAACAAGAAGCCTCCAAACTCTCTCAGAGCACTGCAGAATTTCTTCATTTGATTCCAGCAGCAAATTCTGAAAGACAATACGTAAAGTATCTCCCAGAATAAAAGAGGGCCAAAATGATGTATCCGATGGTTCAGAGATGTTCCTCTTGTAGCCAGCTTCAAGCAATCTCTCCTGCAAATAAGATTCCCCAATCAATATGAAGAAGGTAAAACTTCTTACAGAAACAAAACGGAAATGAAATAATGAGGCTCGCATATAATTCATCACTAAAATAAGAAAAAATGTGAAGAGCAGTGAGCAGTGCAATCAGCAATAAGAGCTTATAACAAACATGGCAATTGGCAACCAAAAAATTGAAGTGTGTAAACATATAGAAATTCCAAAATAAATGAAAGGGCTTAGAGAAATAATTACCAAAGTTCGAATAGCTGAATATCGAACTGATGTGATACTATGCCTCATGAATGGCCACAACCGGGGCGCCAATTTTGACAACATATAAGGATTTTCCTGCAAGTTTCTTCCTTCTCCAGTATCATCAACACAGCCTATCTCATTTAAATCCAACTCTTGCTTCTGTTTTGATATCATTTTAGGAATTATCTCTTCTTGTGAATATATTTCTGCCAACAGATTCATCACACTGCAGAACAATAACAGATAATTAGAAATAGAAATCATATACTGCCTCCATACATTTAAACTACCATGAAGTGTTTTCTCATCTCAGGACAACAAAGATTTATAAATCTGATGTGTTCTAATGTGGCAGAGATGCTATTGTTCTCTACAGCTAGAAGAAGGTGACTATGTTCCAGGAAGGTAATGCAGGAAAACATATCAATTCTGAGAAAGTAAAGCAGAATTACAAAAAGTAACTATATATAAAATGCATAATAATAGGCAATTTTACAGCTCAAATATTGTATGGAACAATGCGCCACCTAGACCTTTCAAACCTAATAAAGTTATTTTATAGCACCAAATTACCAGTTTAGTGCAATCATTTGGCTTAAAGTTCAGTAAGAACCTAATATCAAAAGACTTAAATCCTTGTTAAACAGCCAAGTTTGGTGCCAGTGGAGAAACAACCAAGAGAATATTTCAAATTTGAGGTACTTTCCATGAATGATATCTGATTTATCCTAATCAAAATTCTTCCTGCGAGCTGCTCGTAAGAATATCAGCTCCAAAAAGAGTTTTGAGATGCATACAGAAATACCATGCACATTCTTAACAATATCACCAGACTAGTGCATGCGGCACATAGTAATCAACGTTGCGAGTCACCTTTTCTTGCACATCGTGATAGCATCAGAACTCATCATAAATTAGACTTAGTGACAAGAAATATTTATTGTCAACATTGTGGTGATTCAATCATCAATTTGTCAATAAAGTGTAGGACAGGTATTCGAAGTAATCAAGAATGTGATATATCTTTTAAGATTACTCAGCACATTTGTGCCTTGCTTCGTCTTAGGTCCTAATCACTTTCAAATTAGCCACGTCTGAACACACATATGATGCACATTTCTAATCCTGTTTTATAACATATAGTTTTCCCAATAGAACCATTCTTGTTTTAGGTGCAAAAGTAATGTTGTTAAGTAAATATTGTTACTTGAAAGCATACAACTAAGGAAAAGATTTTCTTTGTGCCTTCCTAACACTTTGAAATGAAAATTATCAAGAAATAAAAAAGGAAAGGGATAGGTGATGCAGACAATCTCATCACTGAAGTACACACATAAAAAGTAGATTATATATTTAGTTCATTTTAGAATTGAGCTCCTGTTAGCCTTATTTGGATTATGATTTTGCTTCTATTTTGAGTCAATATTCTAGTTAGTATAAGAATTAAGTTTATAATGTCATAAATACGAAGTTTAATATCTTGTTATCAGTTGATTTTCCCTACCAATAAAGATTCAAGTGTTTTTGCCTACTTATCTTCTCTAAATTCATGTTCCCTTCTCTTACTATGATTCTATTCTGTTGCTCCCTCAGTTCTTGTTTTCTTCTTTTGTTTTTTCTTGTTCCCTCAGCTCCCTCTTTCCCTTCCCCTAATTTACCCTTAATTTCTAAGGACTTGGCGCGCATCAGTAAGGTTCCGAGGATGAGAACGTACCTGCTTGTGGATGGGCTAAGATCATCCAAATCGAGTAGTATATCCCAAAGGAGCATAACAATGGAATGTAATGTTTGACCCTTTAGAGAAACAATAGTAGCAGCAGTCGGTATCAAAGCATCTGCAGCAACCGCCCGCACATCATCGTCAGGGTCCTCCAGTCCAGCTCTACAAGCAGGCAAAACATATCCTAGCAAATCAGGCAGCATCTCCTGATGCAAGAAAAGGGGCCAAGACACGTGACAAAAAGAAGTTGGAACCAAACACGAAAATTAACATAAGTTGGAAAGAGCATCAACAGGAGCACATTTTCAGACAAGACTGAGCTCTTGCATCAGCCTAGATCAATCAATGCAAGCTACAGGTCATGCACAAATTCTCTAGATAACTAGTTCCATGAATCAAAAGTAGGGAATTGAGCAACTAACAAGTGTATTAGAATGGGGGAGAAAACCCATGATAGACCTACATGTACACTAATGACACCAGATACAAAAATGTCTTACCTGTCGCACAGCAACCAAATACTTTATACCCAAAAGGCTTCCATGACGAATTTCCCATTCTGGTCTACGCTGAACAAAGAGGAAACAAATAAAGAATTAAAAAGAAAAAGAAACACCAGATGCAAAGAAAAGAAAGATACCATTTATGAACAATATTTACCTGCATTTGGAGGAGGACATTCAATGTTTCAAGCACTAAAGAGCGATGCATATACTTGAATGCAGCCCCTAATGCTTGTGCACAAGTTTCCCGTACTGGGGCAACAACCTGGTCGGATACATAATCTCCAAAACTGCCAAGCAACATAAAAGATATAAAGGAATGGACAGTCATGAACATAGAAAATTCAATAGATTGGAGTTTTAGGACTGGCTGTTATTATGCTCAGCATAATGAAAGAACAAAAGAACATAAACCAACCAATTGATTAAATCCACGAAATAGAAGCCTTACCGATCTAGTGATAGTACACACAAGAAACGAACAGCACAATCTTGCAGAAATTCACTATTCTTTATCCAAGAATGTTTGGCCACTTTAACAAAGTTCATCAGCTCAGTACTCTCTGGAAGGTTCCTAGGCGTATTCATGCCAAAAGAATCATTATCTCCACTATAAGATCTTGGGTCTCCCAATTCATTGGTCACCTTAGATGAGTCACTTATACTGGGAGGGTAAGACTCCAACTCCATCTTAACAGGACTAACATCAGCCTGTCCATTCACCTGCACTGCAGGTAGATTCCATCCACCATCTTCAGTTTTAACACTAGTGTTTAAATGACCACAATCTACAGATGAAGCATTCATTGATTGAAATGAAACATATTCAAATTTGGGCCTTTTGAGATGTGGCTCCAAGTCATCTGACAAAACTTGCATATTCAAATCAATTTCTCTCTCTCTCTTGAATGAAGCAGGATGTTCCATTTCTTTCAAATCATCCAGAGTACCGTCCAAACTCAATTCAGGTAAAAGCACCCCAGCAGAACCACCATGATGGGTTAAAATTTCTCTCAAAGCCATTATACTGCCATGACGAACCTCCCAAACTGCCAATGTTTTGCAGGGAAAATATCATAAGACAACAAAATAACGGTCATAATTCTAAACTTTGCACAACATATGAAAACTTACTAGAGTCAAATACATCAAGGATAAGCTGCTCAACAAAACTACGGAAAGGCCATTTTCCATCTCCATCACTCTCAAAGCTTTCTTCGTCCACATCTAGCTGTAATGAAAAGAAGATATCAACTTGCAGCCAACAATTTTATGTGATATGAAACAGCAAGATTTAAAAAAAAAAAAAGCTTTGTGTAAGAATGAATGTTTTGTTTGGTTCTTTTCCAATCTGCAACAAACGAACAGATAAATAAACGGCAAATACTGCTAAACAGCAAATACTGCACCCACTCTTTAACCCACGTTGACATTTTGACCTTAGGTGTTAGCCAGATTCTTATGCCTGACCATCTGACCAGTTCATGAACGCTAAATCACAAATTCTAAATGCATAACAGTTCCTGAATTCTATATATAAAAAATAAACAATGTAGACAGAATAAGAACAACAAAGAAACAAGTTCCCAGAAGAAGGCCCTGTGTTCAATCACTATTCTCCATTCTGTATCCTTACTCAAGCTGGAAGTTAATTGAAACTGACGAAGAAATAGGGCAAATGGATAAACAAACTTGAAACATACATAACCGATGTAGCCTTCAACAATGTATACACACTGGCTTCATCCCACTATACCACAGGCTTAAGCAAAAGTCAAAGAGAAATGGGAATAGGTTAGTTTTAATTACTAAAACATGTGTCTAGAATCATATGTGAGACACATTGGCTTGCCTAATTTCCAAGAAAAGTGGTAGCTAAGTTGCAATAATCTGCAGCAATCTAAAAGACCAGAAAGTATAAAACCCAATTACCTTACTGAAACTAAATGACTCAGAATTTGAGCCCTTTGGAGTTGAGTTTTGAGTCAGTGACACATCTGCATCCCCATCATCAGACCAACTTTTTGCTTGATCTTTTAAGTTTACTTTAGCTTTTCTCTTCAAGAGATTCAGTTCTCTTGCACTTGGTCTTTTGGATGTAACAGCAGGAACCACACTAGCAACTAGTCGCTGAATGTTATGTGCAGATGCAGGCATATATGATCTATGCTCTAAACCATTTCCTTGGGGATGGAAATTGTGGACAAAGAGATCTTCATCTTTAATCACATCATTGACATCCATAAGCTGCTCACAAAGATCCAAACCTGTCCAAAGAATTCAAGTTCAATGCACAGCAACTAAGGAACTGAAAAGAAATTTTACTGAACAATTACCATCAAGACAACACGCAAAGAGATTATTGAATGAAAAAAAAATGATTAAACAATTAATCCAATAATGTCATGCTAGAAGAACCAAAAGATCCTATAATATCATGCTAGAAGAGGTGATCAGCATCAGACAGACAATTTGTGTTCTACTAAACAATCAAAATCTGCAACATGTAAGAAAGTATTAAAACATTTTATAAAAAAAAACCCTTCTTTTCCCCTTTCCCAACCCAAGAAAATGAGAAAAAAAAAAGAGAGAGAGCCAATCATTAACCTAAACGGCGTCGCAGATTCTGTTTCTGGCGTGCCAAACGCTCTCTTGGATTTTTGGAATTATCAATTGCAATCTCATACTCCTGCAACGAGATAGGAAAGGTACACTTAAGTCATATCTAGGTAAGCTCAGATATGCATACATACGTTCTATCCTACCATTACCCACACACAAAAACAGAATAATGGTATAACCATCAGTATAAATTTTCACATAGTAATTTAGAAAACTCCTAATTGATGTTCATGTTACCACTTCTTATGAAATCCAGCAGGACACACTTGCAAACAATAAATATTAAGTTATTAAAAAAATTAAACTAAATCAAACCAGTCCGGCATCATCTTAAGATTTTTGAATAAAAAGATATTACTTAATATCATTTTTGCCGCACATGTTGCAAGTTTTCATGGCTGGCTACGTTCACAAGTTTCACTTTGGTAAGTGAATGGAATTCGAACATTTTAACTAAATTTTAAGAGATGTGACCATCATTTCTTTGTCACAAAATGAACTTCTCTACTCCTAATATCTCTTCTTGGCCTTCAACAAATTCAGAACAAGAAGTGTGTGTATGAAAGGGGAGATACTTTCAATATAGTACATTAAGCTTCTTATCTTGGAATGTGTATTCAAGTTCTTTTAAAGATAAGATATCAATCTTGGTCAGAATCCTGGAAATTCCTGGTAGACTACTGGTTAATCAATATTTTGTTCTCAATTCCACCCTCTTTTTCTTGAGCATAAAATAAGAAACAAAACGGAAATTGACTCCTTTGTCAGGAAAGCAAATGTGGATGGTATGGATGAAGTAAAAAGACAGAAACCATGGGACTCTACTTTGCAATGAGAAATAAGATACCTAGCCTCATAAAAAATTGGTTACCTGTCCGCCTGACGCCAATAAAGCACCAAACTCCAACACCTTGATGATATCAAAACTGTGGAAAAAAAAGAGGAATTGAAGTGAGAAGGGATAAGAATAGCAACCAAAGCCAAGACAAAACTTATACAAACAAAATTCAAAGATTCTATTTAAAAATTAAAAACAAAGCCATGTTGTAAAATATATCAACAACCTTCTAAATGAAGTGCATGATATGATGTTAGGGTAATTAGGCCCTGCTATCAAATCTTCAGCACCACCTGAAATCCCCATGGTTGTCATTTTTGCCCCAATAGAAGCAAGTAAATCAGTTAATGTTGTGTGTTTAACATTCTGAGCTATGGCTCCAATAGCATGAGCAGCAGCGACTCTTGTGTCCCAGTTCTTACTATGGAGATACTGTGATACCTGGAAGAGAACATAACAGTAATATGATTAAAGGGAACTGATTCAAACAATATCATGATTCTCCAACCCCATCCCACCTCCTAAGAAAAATCCTGAGAAAGAGAAAGAAGGAAACAAAAATATGCGCAAAAGAAAACAATTGAAAGACCTACATCCAGTTAATGTTCGAATACAGCCAAGACGCATTGGAGACTACTTCACAAGTTGAAAACAAATAGAATGTGTACCAATAATATTTTGTGTAAGAATGATGATCAAAACATCATAGAAGTATAAATTAAACAAAATTTTTAGGCCCAAGGCAACTAACCAAACCATTGGGCCACTATAGTAGGAAAATGGCAACCACAAGAAAATAAGGCATAAAAGGATTGACCTCCAAACAAGGTTAAATTTTAGTCCAAAAATTTCTTAACTGCTGGTGAGAAAAATTACCTGGTACAACCATAGCAAAATCTTAAACAGACAGTACCTAGATGAACAATATAATTACAAATAATGCATTCAACTATGATGAAGCAGAAATAGATTAGGTAAAGCATTATTTGCCATAAATTACATGCAAGCCTCTACTTCCCACTGTTCATTTCAGAAGACCAACATCTCCAGCAAAGTTTTAGGTGTAACTCAATAACCAGAACCATGAAATGAAGTTTAGTCCCTTATCATGTTTCATTTCAGAAGACCAACATCTCCAGTAAAGTGTTGGGTGTAACTCAATAACCAAAACCATGAAATGAAGTTTAGTCCTTTATCATGTTTAAAAGAGAAATTTTGAAAAACCAAATCCAATCGATTATGTTCAATAATAAGTTCCAATTGCATTGATTCAGTGCTTGAAGTCTCATATTTTATGTAATCTCCAAACTCTAGAAAGAGGATAAAAGAAAATTGATGATAGCAAAATGAAAGCTCATCCATATCAAGGTTTTAAATTGCGTCCAAAACTGCAATCGGACTCGGTATTGAGGTTGCAGTTTGGAACATTACCACAATTCCCAGCAATTGCAGCCGCATTTCCAGCAGCATTTACCACAATTGCGCCGTATCTAGAAAGACCTAGCCTTATGGATCAAGGTTTCAAATGGCGGATCGTGTATTACATTGTGGTTGCAGGTGATTGCGCACGTCCGCAATTTAAAACCTTGATCCATAAGGCTAGGTCTTTCTAGACATAGGCGATGATCATTGCAGATTTTGCCAATATAATTTGGGATCTAATTTATGGGAACATTAGTCCACCAAATCCTAACAATTCTAAAACAAACTTGTAATTTCTCTGGCATAAATTTCAAAGGTTATAGAATTAAATTCATTGACACCAATTCCAAACAAAAGAATTGCAAAATAGAATACAAGAAAATCACATTTCTAAAGGTCAGGGAATACTAAACAAATCATAATAATAACCACAATAGAAGAACCAGATTAAATGCCAATATGTCTCTACAAAATGAGGTAAAAACAAAGACCACACCAAAATTTCCAAGTTAGCATTCCATTAGCACTCAGTTCCTGATATAAATAAGAAAATGATTATGGAATCTCAAACTTCCCAGTAAATTCAATCAACTAAGTACACATTGAAACCTACTCTAACTTCTTGCACCCTGTGGAAAGGGGAGGGTCAAAAATCATAGAAACTTTCAGTGACAGGTTTCAGAGTATAAATTTGCCTCTTTTATTACTTTATAAGCAAGAGTATCATATTGCATATATTCCCATGTATTTTATTCAGAAGCCTACATTAACTTCTCTCAAAGACCTTTTTCCCCAATATTAAGATGAAATGCAGTGAATTGGTTAATACGTAGATAATTCCAGATGTTTCGATGACATTCCACCAATTAAAAAAGGAGAATAAGACAACAAGACTGAAGAGTGTGAAGACATAATGTGTTACATGTAAGTTGCAACAACGCTTCCAATTTTGAAGTACTCCACACCATCTAACCAAGTTAACCATACAATATATAACAAATGCCCTATGAGAGTTCCACAGATAGAGGTCCACACTGAACACCCAAAAAAAAAATTCCATCGCAAACTTTCAGTATTAACCTAGCTGATCTGAATAGAAAAATACAGAACACGAAGTTAGGTTCTTTGCACTCCCAATGACAAAATTGATTTTAAAGTAATGTAGGTGGTTCCTATCAACTTTATATTAGTTATTTGTCGTCCCTCTTAGTAACATCCCGTAATGGAAGTGACTTATTGTATTTTATTAACAACCTAATAGATTCCGTAAAACCATACTATTCTGGTTATGAAATGAAATAAAATGCTACAATTACTCAGATTAAGTGTCCTTCTTTTTCCTCATCCACCCTACCCATATCTCTTCTGCTAACAGAAATTATGACAACATTTCCAACAATTTCTATCAACAAACAGTCGTCATTTTGCAAAACTTAAAAAGAAAGAAGACTCGATCCCATCCAAACCTATAAAGCTTAATCCTCAAGCCCTGATGTCCAACCTCATAATTTGATACTGCTTAAATCATAAAACTTCTCCAAAAGAATGCATACAGAGTTGTCAAGTATCCATGATACAAATTCTTCCATGCTCCCACTTCTAAGAAAAAGAAAAAAGGTTGGACAAACAACATCAATAAAATTTGCCAATCTAGATGCCACATTGTTGGATTCATTTATTTTAATGTTTTCATCACTATGCCCGTATCAAACTTATAAACAACTCAGAATTCTTCTCATAAGTTACCAATTGATTCACACCTTCTCACTCTATTTTCTTTAACAATCAAGATTTCATCAAAGGTGGACTCAGAATAAGGACAAAATTATTGACAAGTAACAAAATAAACCATGGTGCTTCTGCAAATAAGGATTGCAAGTTTTGAAACACCAATAATATCCTGCCCCATCATGTGTCAAGTAATCTCATAAACCAGTTCTACTATTTTCACAAAATTTCCATTGATTAGACTTGCAATTTGACGGTATAAAGGAAGATCACAAGCTAGCTCTAACTATGTTATCTCCCGTCATGCTCCGCAATCTCTAACCTATTTCCATAGTTTGTGTACAGGAAATGCAACATTAATTGACAAATGGAATGGTAAAGGATGTTGCATTCAAGTTTCCTTATTCCTACTAGCCAGAGTAAAGTATGAAACAACCAAAAAAAGGAACAGATATTTAAACACTATTCCACTCTCTGCAACATTATTCTTTTCAAGGACATGAATCCAGCTATCTAGTCATTTTGAACAATTAATTAGGTTAAGGAAATCGAACAATTATCAAGCGGAAGAATAATGCAAAATTAAGGTACCAATATATCTCCAATTACGTAAATATTAAACAACTGGCAACACTATTTCTGTCAATATTTAAACCGAGGAACCGAAGTAAAATGGCACACCTTCTTCAAAAGAGAGTTCAAGTCTTGAGGATGCGATCTGGCAATCTCTCCAATTTGCCTCGCAGCAGTAAACCTCGTGGCTTGCGTCGAACCAGCTGAAAATAATTTATTGAATACAAGAACACAATAGCATTACTTCCGACTGCAAACATTGCATCGAAATTTCGTAAATTTATACTCAAATCTATTCAGATCGATTACAGCCACACAGCTCAAAGCTTAAAAAAAAAAAAAGAAAGAAAGAAAGGAATAGAAAGCGTACTGTCCAATAGAGTGAGCAGACGACTGAGACGCGAAGATTGCTGCTGAGCCATTCGAAAATAAACCCAACCGAAATGCTCAGCACAGAAGCGTCATCGTCAACCATCCAAATTCACCCAAACGACTATGAAACATAGAAGTCCAACGAACCAATGCTTGGATTTAGTTGAGGAGAATGAAGTAAAGAGATGGGAGATTGTTTGTTCTAGGTTTTGAATTTGATGAGGACAAACTCAGGGACAGAAACTAAGCATTTACTGATTTACAAACGTGAAAAAGAGAGATAAAGAGATAAAGAGGGGGAGGTTAGGGTTGGGGTTCGCACGAAGTTGAAACGGCCGCGTTGTGAATTGTGACGGTTAGGCTTAGGGACAGAGAAGGGGGAGGAGGAGAAGGAGGACGACGAGGAGTTTCGTACTTTCGTTTCTTACTTTGCCTCGATAACATCTTTCGTGTACTTTTATAATCTTTATTTTTAAGTGCCACTTTTTATGAAAAAGAATAATATTAAATTACTAATCCTTTTTAAAACATTTTTTTAATAGATATGAAAGGAGCGCATGGGTATGGGTAAGGGGAAAAAAAAGGGGCTTCTTAACATATTATTATTGAATGAATATTATTTCTTTATATGAATTTTGGGTATTATTACATACCTCCTTATTACAAGAGGAATAAAAGTCATTCACAAATGTTTTTCTTTTTTTAATAATTAAATATAATTCCCCCTCAAAAAAATAATTAAAATTATTTAAATTATTTAAATAAAATTTTATTTCGTAATAATTTTAACAACCAATTATTATGATTATGATTATATTTATTCTCATTTTTTAGTATATTTATTCTCATTACTATTATCACTTTCTCGTGTTTACCAAAAACCCTCTTAATGTTAAATTTTACAAACCCATCTTTGAGAAACTTAGAAACTTATTTGATATATAAGATATTAGTTTTAAGATGAACCATCTTATTCCAAACTAATTTGAATAACATAAGAAATTCATAAATTTTCTTTTGTTTAGCTTTGAATTTCGGCAAAATATAGCATTTGTATATAATTCA
>JANKOD010000002.1:10048524-10061947 GCA_026284645.1 Erythroxylum acuminatum | reverse complement strand
CATACTTAGTGGCGATAGAAAGCTAACAAGAAAATCTTCAATTTTCATGAAGACCAATTTAGCAAAATCTGTCTCAAACATCCTAGATAAATTTCCCAAAGTTTCAGGTCACACCTTCTCGGCTACTGTTCATCCTGCACATATTGCCCTCTTTCAAGGCCAATTTCAGAACCCTTCAAGCCACAATTAAGCATCACTTCCTTCACAAGAACTATAATCAAACACCTCAGGTTTAATTCAAGCCAAAAATCACCTCAATAGCTCAACTATAGAAAGAGTTATGGCCAATACATTGAAGCATCTTCAAAGAGAATTTCCAGATTTTTTTTCACTTTCCAAACTTTGCATTTACCTCTTCTTATATCTTTTTTTTTCACTCATCTAATCACCCCTTTGAAATCCATTCAATCTCCAAACCTCTCTATACCCTTACATGCAATTATCACTCATCTTCTACATACAAAAACAAGATATGAACATATTTATCATCATCCATGACACAACCATAAGCCTTGCAATATCAAAACATCACAACTCAAGTAAATCATCATTTTAGCTTAAATTAACCATGCATATGACATTAGAAGCACAACTTACTTGGTTTATCTACTCAATCTTTAACTCTTCAAGAAAATCACTAATCCCCTAGCTTCAACCACCACCCACGATCATCACCTTCTTTAGGGTTAGAAGGTTAACAATTTAATGGGAAAGAGAGAAAACAAGGTGGAAGGTGTGTGGGAGGTTCAACATTAATGGAGGTTGGGGAGATCAAAGCTCAAGAACAAAAGGAAGAAGAGAAGCCACGAAGAAGACAAAAAGCTCATTTGGCCTTCTAATATAAAACCATCGTGGAAAGCTACTAAAAGGATTGGATTTTATTATTAAAAGAATGGTTTAAGACATGCCACATGTCTCATTTATAATCATTTATTTGGTTCTTTCCAAATAACATTTAATTTATACTCCAATTTCACCCAAATTTCAATGGCTCAAAATAATAAATCCTAAAATCATTTACCTAAATTTCCATTACCATTGGACAGTAATTTCTACTACCGGTAAACAATTATTTTGCCACTTGGCAATTTTTCTAGTCCAAAAATTACCCCGAAATTTCAGAAAAAAATATATATAATTCTCCAAAAATTTGAAAATATCAATGCCCCTCTCTAATTCAATTTTCAAGCACACAAATCACATTTTTCATAATAATAACATTTATTCACAATATACTGGGAAATGTCATGAATGCATGTACAAAATTTACTATTCATATGCATGTGCATGTGCATGTGCACCGTAGGTAATGCATGAGCATGAGATGTGTTATCGCAATTTCTCTAATTGATCACACATATATCACATTTTTAGGGTTCTAATCCTTTGGATGGAAACGGGATGTTACATGTTCTCTTCCTTTTAAATACCTTGTAGTTCCCATCTCCTTCCAAAAACTAAGGTACTAGGATTGTCTTCCTCTTTTGGAAAGTTACAAAACAGAATCAATGCCTGACAGAACAAGTCTTTGTCTTATGTAGGGGGACTTCTTCTTATCCCTTATGTGTTGAGAAGTCTTTATACTCATTAAAGTTCCCACTTAGTCCTTCTTAGAAAGATCAACAAGGAGCTGGAAAAATGTATTAGGTACTTCTTATGGATTGGAAATGTAGGTAACTTCAAAGGAGAAAAAATTTAGTGTGATTAACTTTGTTGGAGTTAGTAGGATGGTGACTTGGGGTTCATTTCTTTCTAGATGAGTCAAACAATGCTAGTGGCTAAACTAATATAGAGATTTGTTCACTGATAAGGAGTCCTTATGTTTTAAATGGACTACTGAATTCTATCTCAAGACTTCTAGTTTTTGACAGACTATAGAAAGGAAAGAGTTCTCCTAATATTTCACTAAAATGCTTAAGAATATGTAGATTGTATATCCCCTTACCAAAACTCACATTGCGAATGGTCAAACTTCTTGGTTTTGGATTGATAATTGGGCTATCCATAAACTTTTAATCCCGAGAGCATACATCTCAACATAGATTGCTAGAATTCCTATTCAAGCTTCAGTTAAGGAGGTTGTCAACTAGGATAATTAGGTCATTGACATTAGGGGTAGTGATAGAATTAGATCCTACTTCCTTAATTACTCTCCCAGTTCTTCAAGATGTGATAGCCTACATTGGTTGCCAACAGAGGCAGGGATTTTACTAATCAATCCTTTCATATAGCTATCAAACAATAGCAGCCTATAATAATTGGTTTAACGTTGTTGGGAAAGGGTCTAGGATGCCTAAACCATCTTTTGTTACTTGGTTAACAACTAGACACAAATTGAGGACCAAAGATAGGTTATATGGTGTTAATGATCAGTTATATATGATATGCAATCTTAGCACTAAATCTATTAGTCATATATTTTTCAATATAAATATTCCAGTGTTATTTGGAGCAGGATGCAGTATATGATGGGGATGTACAGTCCTTACAAAGACTAGTTGGATATACTCATATAGGCTAACAAGATACACATAAAGAAAAGAGGAGATCACTTAGATAACAACCTTCGTATAAGATGTTCATTATATTCCAGTTAAAAGGAAGGAATAATAAGTTATTCAATAACTCTAAAAGGGATAGTTCTGAGCTAGCTTATAGGGTCTATTTTTGGATTAAGGAAATCTTGTAAGTCCATGATATTGAAAGGATGGTTGCCTCATTGAAAAGAAAAATGGACCTTGGAATGAACTTGTAAATTATTAATCCATCTTATGATTAATTTTGAGCTTTAAATGAGTTCTTTTCACTTTTTAAATAAACATATTCCTTATGTATTTGTAATAAGAATTTTGATTTATGTAGTAGTATGCACATATATTGATCGTGTAATTTGAATGGTTAGTTGTTTTCTCCTTATTTAGGTGAAGAACATTTGAATGTTGTAAAGTAGACGATGAGATATCTTCCAAATACTTCTAGTTTGAAACTGTGTTTTAAAGTAAGAATTCGTA
The DNA here is from genome assembly GCA_026284645.1 of Erythroxylum acuminatum. Classification (NCBI taxonomy): domain Eukaryota; kingdom Viridiplantae; phylum Streptophyta; class Magnoliopsida; order Malpighiales; family Erythroxylaceae; genus Erythroxylum; species Erythroxylum acuminatum. Next base: position 10,058,936 of record JANKOD010000002.1, on the reverse strand, counting down.
CTCTTTCGAAGTACGCTAATTCACACACAGTAGGTAATGTTAACCTGAAAAAGGTCAATTTCGGGCTATCTCAAATACTTCTAGTTTGAAACTGTGTTTTAAAGTAAGAATTCGTACTCTTTCTAAGTACGCTAATTCACACACAGTAGGTAATGTTAACTTGAAAAAGGTCAATTTCGGGCCATCTAATTACCTTTGTAGGGAGAGTTGTGACTTGGCAATCTAACTTGCAAAAGTGTGTTACATTGTCCACTATCGAGATTGAATTTATTGATGCAACTGAAGCTTACAAAGAGTTGCTTTGGATGAATAAATTTCTTTAAGAACACAGTTTTACTCAAAATAGGTACGTTTTGTTTGTAATAGTTAGAGTGCTATACATCTTAGTAAGAATCCTACTTTCTATGGTTGATCAAAACATATTGATTCGAGATATCATTGAAAATGTGATGTTCTAGACTCTAAATTACTTGAGCTTGAAAAATACATAAAGAAGATAATGGTTCAAAAATGATGACAAAGTCTATACAAAGATGCAAGTTTGATGCAAATCATTTAATTGTCAAATTGGCATATGCCTCCATTTAATTCAAAGGAGGAGTTTATTACAGTTACTTACCAAGTGCAGTCTACTATAAATAAAAAGAAGATTGGACCGTGTACATTTTATATAGAAAGTTATAATATTTATGAAGAAGTTTTGACTCTTCATATTTTGGGTGTAATGAGCGATGTGATCATATATATTTTTTCTGTTCTCTTTAGGTTTTATATCTATGTAGGGTCTGTAATATTGCTTTATTCTTCTCAATTAGCCTAAACTTGTAGCTGGTGTGGTTGGTAAGTGTAGATATATTCACCTTTTTACAGTCGTTCTTTTTTAGTATGTGGCTATCTTGTGTGGTTATTATAACCACTTTATCTCCTTCTCTTTGAGAGTGATTGCAACCATCCCCTCATTTTTTTGAAAAGATACTATGTTTGAAAAAGATCAAGTTTTGGAAATGTGCCATTTTGGGCACTAAGCTTACAAGATTATGAAATACATGTTATGTGGGTTTGGTTTAGTCCATTCTGTTGTCAAGTGTACTTTGACTAAAGGTTTCTCCCGCTTACCCACTAGTGGTATCGAGTTCCTTCATGGACTCCCTTATGTTCACGACTACACAAAACCACCATGTGGAATTGTGTTAGTTCGTTTTGTTCACGACTACTCATGACCATTTTATAAGAGTGTGTTAGTTTGTTTTGGTTATGGACCTTCCAAACCATTTTGATGTGTTTATGTTCTCATGACATGTTGACAAGATTGATGCATACTTGATTTGCATTTATTGAGAATTTGGTTGAGAATTTGAGAAATGTATGCTATGTGTTTTCAATTAGAATTTTTGTTACAATGGAGATAAGTATTTCAATGGTTTTGCTTATTACTGATTATAAAAATTGTTACCCACGAGCTTTAAGCTCACCCCCCATTCTCCATCCCCTATTTAGGTGATGAGCAAGAGATCGAGTAGGTCAAGAGTTACGACATCACTCCAAATTGGCATACTTTTGTATTTTTTTAAGTTAGATTTTTGGGAATTCAAGGCTTTAGCCGCATTTCAAGCTTTACTAGTTCAAGTGTATTTAGTATTTTTGGTTCTCAAAATCAAATGATGTATTATGGCTTGAAATGCCATTAAAGCTTTGTAAAGAATTTTGCCTATTAATATGAATGGAATGCCTTTTGGGTTTGTTTATGACCACTTTTAGGTTTTTACACTGCATTTGATGTTCAAATGAGTTTAAGGTTTTGGGAAGTAGTTGGTGTTTATGTTTATGTGTATTTTTGTCCTTGGGATTGAATGAATGAGGGTGGTTTAAAGGATTTATGTTTGCATTAAATATGAAAGGTTGCAAGAGGTTTTGGGTTCTACTTCAGGGGTTTTCGCCGTGGCGAGGCCAAAAGTTCGTCGTGGCGAAATTGACCCGAAGCTTTTTATTTTCGTTGGCCTGGTGAGTTTCGAATGGTCAAAGGGATTTTCCCCATATGTTCGTCGCGGCTCAAGCTTCATAATCCCATGTCTAATGTTGGGCTCCAGAAACAGGGTCCAACATATTATGGTATCAGAGCAACTAGGTTTACATCCAGGTTAAAACTAGTTTAGGAGTGTCATAGGTATGAAATGGGTAGTTTAAGACATGAAATGAATAAGCATTGTTTTCAATGAACGACTCGCATTTTTTTAAATTGTTTAACATGATTTGAACTTGTTTTATACGATTTGAACTGTTTTGCATACTTTGAAAATTGTTTTGCATGAACTAAAGGTTTTCAATGATTTTATATTGAAGGAGTGAAAATGCCACCTCAAAAGAAAACTCAAGGAGCCATGACTCGATCTTGCTCTTGCCAAGGGAGCACAGATGAGTCCTATGTCCCGCAGGATGCGGAGACATATTCTGCTCCAAATTCTGAGGCACCTAGTATGCAACAGGAAGTGCCTCCACCACCTCCTCCTATGCCTCAAGCAAACCCCATGGACATACGGTTATTTCAAGCCTTCGCTCAGGCTTTCTCATATGCCATGGGTCAAGGGTCTCAGGTTCTGATGCAAGCTCCAGTGGAGAGAAGTGGGCAGTATGATAAGCTCCGCAAGTATAGGGCTATAGATTTCAACGGAACTACAAATCCAAAAGAGGCTGAAGCATGGTTGAAGAGGACTGAGAGAGTCCTGCTTCAGATGAAGTACTCGGATGAGGAGAAATTGGATTATGCAATGAGATTACTATAGGGGAACACACTTCATTAATGGGAGTCAGTGCCCTAGAGTAAGGTCATACCACTGGTACTAACATGGAGAGACATTTTGGAAGCTTTCAGGAGCAAGTATTTCTTGAGGATTTATGTCTAGGAGAAGGTCAGGGAGTTTTTGAATCTCACACAGAGGGACATGAATGTGAGTGAGTATGAGCTGAAATTCACTCAGCTTTCTCGATATGCGGCCAACATTATGGCAAATGAGGAGGACAAGTGCCGCAAGTTTGAAGGAGGGCTTCATTTGGGGATCAAGGAGAAAGTCTTGATCCATAATTTCTGTGACTACTAGTAGTTGGTAGATGCTGCACTCTAGGCTGAGAAACTGGAGAACATAAGATATGAAGCGAATAAGAAGAGGAAGAACTGGGAGCAGTCTTCTAAGAAGGGAATGAGTGCTCCAATGCCTGAGAGGAGTATGACGAGTTTTCATACACAGAGCGAGGTGGGGAGTAGTGCCTCTGCTAAAAACAAGCAAGAAAGGGCAGTGTCAGTGCAAGCCTCAACAACAGAAAGAAATAGCAGGGTGGAGAGGAGCCGGTACACAAACCCCCAATGTGAGCATTGTGGGAAGTTTCACAAGGGGGAGTGCTTCAAGTTATTTGGAGCATGTTTTCGATGTGGAGAGAAGGGACATATGATCAGGGACCATCCCCGGTACCGAGACAAGAGGGGTCACAGTTTCAAGGCCCGAGGAGAGCAAAAGCGGTGGGAACCAGGCTAGTCACTGAGGCAGACTGTTTTGGAACTACAAAGAAGGCTATTCCTCCAAGAATGGCAAGGGGTCAGGCGCAACAAAGGGTGTTTTCCATGACTAGAGAGGAAGCTGCAGTTGCACCTGAGGTTGTCACGGGTATGGCTCAATTATTTAATTCAGCAGTATATTTACTAATTGATTCTATTTCCACGCATTCTTTTGTTTCTGCAAGTATGATTTTACATGGTGTGAATTCAGTTCCTTTGAATAGTTCTTTACTTGTTAGTACACCTTTAGGGAGGAATGTGGTAATCAGTCAAGTATATAAGGGTTGGGAACTCTTCATTGAGGGTGATAGACTGGTAGTGGACCTCCTACCTCTAGACCTAAAAGGCTTAGATGTTATACTTGGAATGGATGCCATGGAGAAGTATCATGCGAAGTTGGATTGTGGCCTTATGGAGGTGGAATTTGATCTGGGCAACGGTGAGAAGGTGATTTTCAGAGGGGATAGGAAAATACCATCGCCAAGAATTATTTCGACTTTGCTAGCTAACAGAATGATGGGAAAGGGGTGTGAAGCCTTCTTGGCGCATGTTATGGATACTGAAGTAAATGAAGAAAAGTTAGAGGATTTTCCGATTGTGAGGGAGTTTCTAGATGTGTTCCCAGAAGACTTACCTAGTTTGCCACCGGTAAGGGAAATCGAGTTTTCCATTGACTTGATTCCTAGTATTGTGCCTATTTTGATACCACCTTATAAAATGGCTCCAGCTGAGTTGAAGGAGCTTAAGGAACAATTGGAGGAACTATTGGAGAAGGGGTACATTAGACCAAGTTCGTCACCTTGGGGAGCACCGGTTTTGTTTGTTAAGAAGAAAGATGGACCATGGCGGATGTGTATTAATTATCAGAGGCTCAATAAGGTGACTATTAAGAGCAAGTATCCTCTGCCCTGAATAGATGATCTGTTTGACCAGTTGCTCAATTTTCAACGATTGATCTCAGGTCAGGTTATCATCAGTTAAGAAACAAGGAGTTTGATGTAAACAATACAGCCTTGAGGACTCGTTATGGGCATTACTAGTTTTTAGACATGCCATTTTGTTTGACCAATGCTCCAGCTGCTTTTATGGATCTTATGAATAGGGTCTTCAAGGAGTATCTGGATCAGTTTGTCATAGTGTTTATAGAAGACATTCTGGTGTATTCCAAGAGTGAAGGGGAACATTAGGAGCATCTCAGGATTATGTTGTAGATATTGAGGGAGAGGAAACTTTATGTCAAATTAAGCAAATGTGAATTGTGGCTTCACGAAGTGATTTTCCTTGGACATGTGATTTTGAAAAATGGGGTACATGTCGATTCGAGGAAGGTTGAGGCAGTGGTGAATTGGCATGCACCCAAGACAGTGACAGAGGTGAGGAGTTTTCTGGGTCTGGCAAGTTATTATAGGAGTTTTGTGGATGGATTCTCCATGATAGCTTCTCCATCGACTAAGTTATTGAGAATCAGAAATTTATCTGGAGTGAGGAATATCAGAAAAGTTTTGAGGAGCTCAAGCGCAGATTAACAAGTGCCCCAGTTTTGATTTTGCCTACTAAAGATGAAGGTTATACAGTGTATAGTGGTGCTTCAAGAAAGGGTTTGGGTTGTGTGTTGATGTAGGGAGATAGGGTGATATCTTATGCTTTGCGACAATTGAAACCTTATGAGTTGAATTATCCGACCCATTATTTGGAATTGGTAGTAGTGATTTTTGCCTTAAAGATTTGGAGATATTATTTGTATGGGGTACAGACGAGGATTTTTACAAATCGCAAAAGTCTCAAATATCTGTTGAGTCAAAAAGAATTGAATTTAAGGCAGAGAAGGTGGATTGAGTTGCTCAAGGATTATGATTTGATGATTGAGTACCATCTAGGGAAGGAAAATGTAGTGGCGGATGCCTTAAGTAAAAAATCATCAATAGCCTATGTTTGGATAGTTTATTTGCCATTGTTGGAAGAGATGGCTAAGCTTAAGATAAACTTAAAGCAGGAGGAACCAAATTGCATTCTTGCTAACTTCAGCCTAAGACCAATACTCAGAGAGAAGGTTAGGTAGTTACAAGCGCAGGATGTAGAATTGAGCAAGCTTCAAGAAGAAATTCAGAATGGTAAGATGTCTAAAGTAGTAGTGAGGGATGATGGACTTATGATGGTAGGGAATAGACTGTATTCCGAATGTCAAGGAGGTGAAGGATGAGATACTAGATGAGGCACACAATGCGCCTTATGCCATGCACCCAGGTAGCACCAGGATGTACAGGGATTTGAGAGAGCATTTCTGATGGAAAGGCATGAAAAAAGATGTAGCAAAATATGCAAGTAAGTGTCTAGTGTGTCAGCAAGTCAAGGCTGAACATCAAGCACCTTCAGGCAAGTTAAGGCCATTGTCCATTCCTGAGTGGAAGTGGCAAAGAGTAACTATGGATTTTTTGATGGGTTTGCCCAAGACCAGTAGGAAGCATGATGCCATATGGGTTATTGTTGATCGGTTGATGAAGTCAGCCTATTTTCTGGCAATCAAACAGACTGATTCTTTGTTTATGCTAGCAAAGAAGTACATTGATGAGATAGTGAGATTACATGGGATCCCAGATTCCATAGTTTCCAACAGAGACCCTCGGTTTACTTCAAGATTTTGGGGAAACTTGCAAGAAGCTTTAGGAACCAAGTTGAATTTTAACACTGCTTTTCATCCCCAGACAGATGGTCAATCTGAGAGGGCCATTTGGACACTTAAGGGAATGCTCAGGGCATGTGTGATGGATTTCAAAGGAGCTTGGAACGAGCACTTTCCATTGGTCGAATTTGCTTACAATAATTCGTACCATTCGAGCATTCAGATGGCTCTTTATGAAGCATTGTATGGAAGAAGGTGTAGAACTCTGATATGCTGGGATGAAGAAGGAGAAAGGAAACTGATAGGACTAGAATTGATTCAGATGACAGTTGACAAGGTTAACTTAGTCAAGCAACAGCTTAAGGCAGCTCAGGATAGAATGAAGAGCTATACTGATGCACACCGAAAGGGGATGAAGTATGAAGTTGGTGAGAAAATGTTTCTTAAGATGTCTCCTTGGAAAAGAGTAATGAGGTTTAGCAAGAAAGGCAAGTTGAGTCTGAGATATGTGGGTCCCTATGAAAATCTTGAGAGGATTGGACCACTAGCTTATAGGTTAGCATTGCCCCTAGAATTGTCTCAGATATATGACATTTTTCTTATGTCCATATTAAGGAGCTATAGATCGGATCCCTCCCACATTATTCAGAACACTGAAGTTCAGCTGATAGATGATCTGAGTCACAAGGAGACTCTAGTAGGGATTTTGGACACCAAGGAGAAGGTCCTCAAGAATAAGACAGCTCAGCTAGTCAAAGTCCTATGGAGAAACCATTTGGTGGAAGAGGCCACGTGGGAGCCGTTGGAAGCCATGAAAGAGAAGTATCCGCATCTCTTCAATGACTTAAGTAAGAATTTCGAGGACGAAATTATTTTAAGAGGGGGAGAAATGTTAGGCCCTAAATTTTTTTATTTATTTTATTAAGCATGATTTGAATAAATTCTGTGGTCTTGCTAGATAAATCATTTTCTTTGGAGTTTAATTGGCATGTCAATGTTAGGAGGATTTATTGAATGGATTTATGGAATTTAATTGTTAATGTTGTAAAAATGTATCAAGGGCAAAATGGCTAAGTCATTTAAGGTTAAAAGATATACGGCTTATATTGTAGGGCAAAATGGACATTTGATGATTATTAAGAGTATAAGTTATAAGAACATGTAATTGTTATCTTGTTTGAGAAAAGAGTGTCGTGGAAGAAAGGCAGAAGAAGAGAAAAAGAGAAAAGCTAGGGTTTGTGAAGATCTTGAAGAGTTTGAAGATTATGAAGCTTCAACAAGTAAGTTATGAATTAAATCTCATGGATTTGGTTAAATGAAACTCAAATATAACTTAACATATGTGGGAAGTTGTTAGTGAATGCTATAGGCAAGTGTTCTCTTTTAGGGTTAATGATCAAAGATAGATTTTGATATATTTGTTTAATGATATTGGGTTAAAATGAGCTGGGAAATGAGGTAGACGAGCTGTTTTAGGGTTAAGATGGATTATGTGTGAAATATGGGAAGTAAAAAGATGAAGAATGTCGAAAAACATGTCTTCGGAATGGGTTTCTGGAAAAGTTCGCTGCGACGAACTCCATTTTTCCTACACAGACATGTTTTGGTATTTTGGGCATAACCTTTTATGTAGATGTCCAAATTGACAGATTTTTTATTTTGTGTAAACTAGAGTTATAGGGCTACAAATGGTATGAATGAATAGAGTCTAAATTCAGTCTTTAAGAATTTAAATTTCTGAATGGAATTTGAGCACTGAATTTTTGTTTCAGTTTAAGAAACAGTCCAAATTGTTTAGGTATAACTTTCCGATTTCTAAACCAAATTGAATGGAATTTTCGTTATTATTTAAGGAAATCAAGTGAGGCAAGTGAGGCAAGAGGAAGGACACATTTGAGCAAGTAACAAGCAAGGATTTTAATGTGGGTCACATTTTTATAATTAAGTAATAGGTCATTAATGTTTTCTTTCAAATGATGGAAATAAATGAGTTCAACTACTTCATGAATATACATTATAACTCTTTAAATGCTTTGAAAAAAAGTGTTATGTGTTTGGTATGAGCTTATTATGTTGATGATTTCCAAAACTTGATCTTTTTCAAACATAGTATCTTTTCAAAATTCTTTTCATATGAATGTGCGGCGAAAAGATCAAGTTTTGGAAATGTGCCAATTTGGGCAACAAGCTTACAAGATTATGAAATACATGTTATGTGGGTTTGGTTTTGTCCATTCTGTTGTCAAGTGTAGTTCGACTAAAGGCTTCTCCTGCCTACCCACTAGTGGTATGTAGCTCCTTCATGGACTCCCTCATGTTCACGACTACACAAAACCACTATGTGGAATTGTGTTAGTTCGTTCTGTTCACGACTACACAAGACCTTTTTATGGGAATGTGTTAGTTCGTTCTGTTTATGGACCTTCTAAACTATTTTGATGTGCTTATGTGCTTATGACATGTTGTCAAGGTTGATGCATACCTGATTTGCATTATTGAGAATTTGGTTGAGAATTTGAGAAATGTGTGCTATGTGTTTTCAATGAGAATTTTTGTTACAATGGAGATAAGTATTTCAATGGTTTTGCTTATTACTAGTTATAAAATTGTTACCCATGAGCTTTAAACTCACCTCCATTCTCCTCCCCCCTATTCAGGTGATGAGCAAGAGATCGAGTAGGTCAAGAGTTACGGCATCACTCCGAATTATCATACTTTTGTATTTTTTTAAAGTTACATTTTTGGGAATTCAAGGCTTTTTCAAGCTTTACTAGTTCAAGTGTATTTTGTATTTTTTTTGGTTTTCAAACTCAAATGATGTATTATAGCTTGAAATGCCATTAAAGCTTTGTAAATATTTTTGCCTATTGATATAAATGGAATGTGTTTTGGGTTTATTTATGACCACTTTTATGTTTTCACAGTGTGTTGGATGTTCAAATGAGTTTAAGGTTTTGGGAATTAGTTTGTGTTTATGTTTATGTGTATTGTTGTCCTTGGGATTGAATGAATGAGGGTGGTTGAAAAGATTTATGTTTGTATTAAATAAGGTAGGTTGCAAGAGGTTTTAGGTTCTGCTTTAGGATTTTCGCCGCGGCGAGACCAAGAGTTCGTCGCGGCGAAATTGACCCGAAGCTTTTTACTTTTCGTTGGCATTGTGAGTAATTTCAGGCTTGCTGCGGCGAAAGCTAAATCGCTTGCCATGGCATAAAATTCCTGAAGGGTCTAGGGGATTTTCCCCATATGATCGTCGCGGCCGTCCCTCTTTGCTTCCAAAGGATTTTCTTCTACTTCTCAACTTCTAAGCCTCCCTCCACATTCAAGCTTCATGACCCCATGTCCAATGTTGGGCTTCGGAAACGGGGTCCCAATATGGTAAGTAGATTCCAATCCAATCTAGGAATGGAGCGTTGGAATATAGTTAAGTGCATACTAAAGTATCTTCGTAGGACGAAGAACTTAATGCTTGTTTACTCTAGAAGTAATCTTATTCCGACAGGATATATAGATTCGATTTCCAATCAGATGCTGATTCAAGCAAATCAACTTTTGCTTCTATATTTTTTTTAGGAGGTGGAGCCATGGTCTAGAGGAGTGTCATGCAATCTTTTATTGCAACTTTGACTTTGGAGGCTGAGTATGTTGCTGCTTGTGAAGCAGCAAAGATGTAGTCTGGCTCCGTAAGTTCCTCAATGATTTGGAGGTAGTTCCTAAGGCATGAAAAGCCATTACACTTTATTGCGATAATTTTGGGGCAGTGGCTAATTCTAAAAATTCTCGGAACCATAAAGTTGCCAAACACATTAAGAGAAAGTATCATCTCATAAGGGAGATGAGGAGAATGTGGTAAAGAGGTAAAGATTCCTGATCGCGGCTCGTCGTTCGATCCTACAATCGATCCTTGGAAACCGGTCAAAAATAATTTATACCAAGGATTGCAGTACAGGATGCAACCTCGGGTCGTCTCACTTAATCGGAACCTAATGAAATGGACCTAAGCTACCATATATGTCATAAAATGCAAGTGAAATTAGCAAGAAAAAGGGGTTTTGATTATGAAAATGATAAAGAACTAAAATGCAATGCAAAAAGCATGTAAAAAGCATTTTTGGATTTTTTTTCCGGAATAGAAAATGAAAATAATAAATAAGTGATAAAATCCTATTGCAAATGAGCTTTGGCTATCACAGTTCAAAACTAAGTGTGAATGGTAAACCTTAAAGAACTATCTTTAAGTCCAGGGTC
>JANKOD010000002.1:10004918-10017299 GCA_026284645.1 Erythroxylum acuminatum | reverse complement strand
CAAAACCTATCATCAATCGCACCATGTCTAACAAGGTTCGATTTCTCCTTTCAGCCACACCATTGTGCTGCGGCGTGCAAGGTGGAGTCCATTGAGATAAAACAATTAAGTCTTCTGAACTATCTTCATCTAGATTAGGCTAGAAATTAGTGACTAAATTAATGGAATTTTATTGCTTAGAAAATAAATGGATTCTCCTTAATTTATAAAGGTGATTAGGTTGTACTTTCTTATGTATTCTCTATACTATTGACAAAAGATCAAGAAAGAATTGCTTTTTCCTCCAATTTTCTTGATGGTGTCAGGGCTATAACTCTTTTTACAATTATTTTATTCAAATCAATCTTAAATAGACTATCATCTGGTGATGACCGTTGAGGGGAGAAACTCCTCATCCTTTGATAATGATGTCAACAGTTTGATTGTAATTAATCTCGATGTTAGAACGAGAAATGCACAATGCAACGATGACCTTTTTAGCTCAAATTTGCAATTTCAATTAGTGAATGATAAGTTGAAGAACCAAAATTACTTGAAATAGGTGTAAATAATAAAATTGGTCATTCATAAAATGAAAAAAAAAAGACGAGAAAATTTGGCCATTTAATTGAAGTGATTAAAAAGTGACTTTAGATTATCCAAATATGGCAATATGGAGGTCTAAAAATTCTCTGATCATAGCTTGGTTAATTAATTCAATGGAACATGTAATTAGAAAACCACATATGCTTCTACCAAATAACAAAAGATTTATGGCGTGTACTTAAAGTGATGCATTTGGATATTAAGAATTCTTCTCAAATTTCAAATTAAAAATGAACTTGTGGAAAGCTAAGAAAGGAGACCACAATATTACTTTATTTTCTAACAAACTTGTAATCATGTGGTAGGAATTAAACCTATGTTATAAAGATGATTGGATATTGTTTGAATCATAGTGTTTGACAAAAAAAAAAGAGAAGAAAATAATAGGGTTTATATTTTTCTTATAAGATCAAATAAAGAATTGGATGAAGTTAGAGGTTAAGTTTAGGGAAGAAAGCCACCACCCTCAACCAATGAGGTCTTCTTAAAGTAAGGAGAGAGGATATGAGGCGAAAAATTATGATTGGAAAATTTAGATTAAACGTTGAAGGTTTTACACTTGCATATAAAAGAATAAAGGCTAAGGGATGAAGGAAATTTAACAAAAAAACCTTAGTTTAATTGTTGTAAATGTGATTCACATATATAGGAAAAAATTGAAAATTCTATAAAACCAAAAAAATTGAAAAAAAATAACTTAGATATAGCCATACCTCTTAAACCAACACTATTGAATTCAGGCTTGAAGCAGCTTCTGGCATGTAGCTATTCACAAAGGAAAAAATAAAGCAAATCTATAAATTTCTTCCATCTCAAAATTTCTCTAGTTAAATCCTTCTTGTTTTTTGGATAATTGATTCTAGGGGCAATAGATCATATCATAGGGTCGAAAAATTATTTTCTTCCAAGAATCCTTGTTTAAGAAATTAAAATTTCAATATAGTAAATGGCTCCTTCTCAATAGTGGTTGGGAAAGGATCAATAATTATTTCCCCTGATCTTACACTCAATAATGTTCTTCATATTCCTATATTATATTGTAACTTGTTATCAACTAGTAAAATAACTATTGATCAAATTTTTGAACTAATTTTTCTTCATCTAATTGTCAATTTTAGTATTTAAACACAAGGAAGACGATTAGCAATGTTATACAAGTTGGAGCTCTCAATTTCTTCAAAGATGGATATGACCCAAATAAGCAATCCCAAAAAAATTGTCTCAATTCTATTTCAATACTTAGAAAGACTAAAATTGTTTTATGACATTTTAGATTTGGACATCTAAGTTTTGCATTATATAAGACATTTATTTCTAAAAAAATTTATAAATAAAGATCTATTTTTATTTCAATGTAAAATTTATCAAATTGATAAGCATCATCAAAATTCTTTCTCAGCATAATCTTATCCGACCACAAAACTCTTCATTATGATCCATAGTGACAAATGAGGTCATTCAAGAATAGAAAACATAAGGAAAATATGGTTCATAATTTTGATTACTGACCATATTAGCATTACTTGGGTATTTTTAGTTAATGAGAAATAAAATGTTGAGAGTGTGTTTAAAGAATTTTATAAAATGATCCAACCAGAGTTTCAAACTAGACTCAAGTTTTTAAAGGTGATTATAAAAAAGAATATTTCAACAGGATTTAAGGAATTTTTAATTGAAAAAGGTATTATTCATTAAAGTTCATGCATTGACACCTATAACAAAATAGAATAGCCAAGAGGAAAAATAAACATCCGCTACAAATCACAAGATCTTTAATGTTTTTAACTAATGCTTTTATGTACTTATATGATGATGATATCTTGGTAGCTACAAATTTGATCAATAAGATTCCTTTAAAAGTTTACAAATTTCGAGCCTTTCTTAATTATTTAATAAATATTTTCCTTCCCCTTATTTGTCTCATGATCTTCCACTTAAAGTGTTTGGGTGTACTATATTTGTTTATATTCATGATAACAATGGAGAAAAACTTGATCCCATAGCACAAAAATGTATTTTTAGCCTTCCGCTTAAAAAGTGTAAAAATGCTTTGACTTAATCTGCAAAAGATCTTTTTTTATAGATATCATATTTTTTAAAGATAAATCTTTTTTTTCCTCACCTCATCTTTAAGGGAGACATCTAGTGAAGATTCTTTTTTTATTGATAATAATGTGGATATTTTCTATAATCCTAATTCAAAAGCTAATGATGTCTCAAATAATGAAAATATGATCCATCTTCATTGCCCTTACAAATTTAATTTCAGGAAAAGAATGAATGTGTGTGAGGCAGGATGGATATTGTATTAAAGGAAAAATTTTCTTGAGAAAATATCCAAAATGATAGAAAATAACAAATAACTTGTAGCATAATTAAAAAATAATACAAAGACAAATCCAAAAATTGAAGACCAATGTAAATCTCAGTCCAAGCCTATTCCTATTAAATTAGTGCCTCTTGAACTAATATATGTTCTATAGTTAGATGAAACATTAGATTTATCTATTACTCTTAGAAAAGTTTCTAGAACTTGTACTAAATATCCTTTGTATAACTTTTTATTTTATTAAAGTTTGTTTCAATCATTTCAAGTGTTCACTTCTAAGTTGTCTAGTATTTCCATTCCTAATAATGTACCTGAGGGTCTAAATATTCCTAAGTGAAGGGATACAATTTTGGAGGAGATGAGAGCTCTGGAAAAGAATATAATATAGGAAAAAATAGATCTTCTTAAGGGAAAACATTGGTTGGATGTAAATAGGCATTCATCATGAAGTATAATTCTAATGGACCACTTAAAAGAGATAAGGCACACCTAGTTAGTAAAGGTTTTACTCAAATCTATGTTGATGAATATTCATAAACTTTTTCACCTATAGCTAAGTTGAATATTATGAGAGTGTTGCTTTCCATTACAGTTATTATGGAATGGTCTCTATATAAGCTAAATGCAAAAAAGTGCCTTCCTAAATGGAGACTCTCTCAAGATTTAGTGAAAGTTTTGAGAAAAGAATATGCAACCTTAAAAAACTATTTATGTAGGTTAAAATAATTACCAAGGGGTTGGTTTGATCGATTTGTAAGATTTGTGAATTCTCACGATTTCCTACATAGGTAGGCTGACTATGTTAAAAACTTTTGTAGAAAGGACAATTATAATTCTAATTAGGTATATAGACACATTATTTTTAGTGATGATGATATGAGAAAATGAAGAATTTGAAAAAGAATCTTTTTAATAAGTTTGAATCAAAGATTTGGGGTGTCTTAAATGCAGCATAACACTTAGAAGCAGTACACATAGTCTTAAAATGCTTAAAGGAAAATCTAAGGAAAAGATTTATTCATTAAGAAAAGTAATCATCGAAGAGTTGAAGTTTACACTGATATAGATTAGGCAGGGTGTATTAGTGACAGAAGGTCTACTTTTAAGTATTGCTCCTTTTTATGGAGAAATCTAGTAACTTAAAGGAGTAAAAAAAAATGGTGGCCAAAAGAGGTATGGAGGCATAACACAGGGTAATGGCTCAAGAAATTTATGAAATAATATGGCTTAAAAGAGTAATAAAAGAACTTAATGGACCAACATAGCTCCCAATGAAGTTATTATATGATAATAAAGCAACTATCAATATTGTTTATAATGTAGTTTAACATGATTGGATGAAACATGTGGAAATTGACATGCATTTTATAAAAGAGAAACACTCATTTTCATACCATTTGTACCTACAATATAACAAGTTGTTGATGTCTTTACTAAAGGGTTACTAAGGTAGAATCTTGAGTTTTTGTAAGCAAATTACACATGATCAACATATATGCACTAATTTGAGGGTGAGCGTTGATACTCTAAATATAATTAGTTGATATTCTAAAGATGATTAGTTGATATTATAGAGATACTTAGTTGGTTTAAGGCTATAAATTAGTGGTTGAAATAATGGAATTTATTGGTTAAAGGATAAATGGATTGTCCTTGATTTAAAGAGGTGACTTAGTTGGACTTTCCTATATACTTTTTGTAACATTCATAGAAAAAGTCAAGAAAGACTTACTTTTTCCTCTAATTTTCTCCAATAGTATTTGACTAATTAAATCATTTCTCTCTTGTTTTTGTCTCTCTTCTCTTTCTACATTCAAAATTTTCTCTTTAGGAAAATTATTCCGGTAGGATTGTTCTTATCCAAATATTTGTCTAGTTTATTTATATTTCGAGCATGGCCTCCTCCTTCCTAGATTCAACACCTATTTGGACATGACTTTTTAATAGTAACCCCTTAACCTCCATTGTCTTCTTCCTCTCCTAACCTCGTCGTTTCTACTTTGTCTCCACTAATTCCTTTTGTCTTCCTCTTCTTTCTACCCCCTCAATCCTTAATTTCTCCTCAATTAACTAGCTCTTGACTCTGCTTCTTGATTCTTTTTCCTCTCGACCTCCTTCCTTTCTCTTTACCCTTGGTCTAATGTTATATAGGATAATTCTCCATTTGAGATTTTGAGATACATCCCTCCCTCTATCTATGATGGATTACATGTAATTACACTATTTATAGAGGTTTTTAAATCAGATGCCTCCAAGTGATTTTCCACTTTAGTAAGTTTTTCATTGAGAAAAGGCATACTTTCTTGTTAGTTCAAAATAGGCCATGTTGAATTGGAGCAAACGTGGTATAGAAACTCTTTGTGGTATAGAAACTCTTATTAGTGGAAACATTCAACTTCAATTTCAAGATTAAGGTAAATTTGATTAAGAATTTGGAAATAAGGCAATAGCATATAGGAGGAACACATTTCTTCTTGCAAAAATGGAGGATACGTTTGAAGTTAGAGAAGATAAAGCAAAAACATGATCCTTTATGAGTGAATTTTCACAATGTTCTATTGAAGTATTGGTTAATAGATGGGTTAAGTTACCTCTATAGCACACTAGGTAAGTCTGCTTGAGGATGAGTTCAAATAATTTTTCTCAATCTAAATGATGAAGGGAAGCTATCTTAGGCTTAAATAACCGTGAGCTATTAATGGATACCTACTAAATCAAATTTTACCAACATCTAGATAGCTACTAGGAAAGTACTTAATACTGAAGAACGTGATGAACTAGTTAATAAGGTCTTAGTTGCCCATCAGAAGGAATTAAGTCTAATTCTGGATACTCAAAGTTTCCTACTAAATAGGGCAAATGAAATGTCTCCACAAAAATATGATACTTACATTAAGTTGGAAGTGCAGAAAGTCTAATTAATATATATTGCTTCTATTAAAGTAAACCCTAAAAGACCTTTGATGACCTCTCCTATAATTCAAGTTTCTATTTTATCTCATATCCTAATGCTTTTATTAAAAAGTCCCTACCAACTAAAACCTTACCATAAGCCACTTGTATAGAATCTTTTTCAAAGAATAAAGTTGGGAGAATGCCTAAGAAAAAAGCCTCAACTAGTCCCTCTTCTTATAGTTATATCCATCTTGACCTAAAACGTGAGAGGGATGAATTGTCGTTCTAAACAATAGGCCATTAGAAACTACATCCTCTTTAAGTAGCCTTTTACTAGGTCTACTTTAGACTAAAATAAAAGTTAATAGATTAAGAGAAACTTATTAGGTCTTTGACAATAATTGGAACTTGGTTACTAATTGTAATTCTTACTTTAGTGACATCATTATTATTGCTTTTAAGCATATTTTAATGGAAAATGTTTCTACTTAAAATGAAAATCATATCCTTCAAATTGAATTTACCTCCCCTTATTCTTTAGTTAAAATGGTAGCCTTATTTGTTTATACATCTAATAATGCATCATTAAGGAAACTACTTCAATATGATATTTTCAAAATAAGTTTAAATAACCTCATACCACATCTCATCTTAAGGGATTTCAATTGTAATATTTTTTGTCATAAAATAAAGGGACTTATGATTCACAAGGCTTCCTCTTATGAAGAATTTAGCAAATATATCAACCAATCTGATTGTTTAGATCCTAAATATAAGGATCATCGTTTAACATGAAATAATTAAAAAAAGAGGCAATTAGTTTACGAGAAGGAAGCTAGATTGAGCCACGAGTAACCCCTCGTAACTTCAAGTTTTTCCTAATGCCAGGGAAAACTTTAGTAAACCTTTATGTTTTGATCAATCACCAATAAAGGTTATTATAAACAAGGTGATCACTAAAAGACAAGCTCCTTTTATATTCAACAATTATAAGTTAGATATTCTAACTTTTAAAAAGTTTGTCTTGAAAGGTTTAGATCTCCAAATGTAAGCATTGGGAATTTTAAATACATGAAAAAACTTTAAGCTATTAAAGTGGAACTAAAAGAAAATTAAATATTATTGAAGTAATGAAAGTACTAGAGTTAGCTTATAATAATCTCAAGTTAACCATATTGATCGAGAAGTAGTCAAACAACTGCATTTAATTACTAGAAATGCTTCTTAAGAGTCCAAGTAATTTCCCCAATGCTATCATAAATCTAACTTACTTAATATGTCAATATATATCTTAGGAACAAATAACCCTCCTTTCTAAGCTTTTTAATAGATTTGATATCAAAGAAGCAATGTTTAACCTTAATGCAAATAAGGCTCTTATTCTCGATGACCTAATGTCAAGTTCTTTTAGAAAATATAGCATTTATACATTTTGGAAATTTTTTCTATTGGTTCAATGCTTATAGAGACCAATAAGACTTACTAAAACCTTGCTCATTATCTTAATCAATAAGGAGCCCACTAAGCTACTTATAGGAGCTAAGTGACTCAAAAAAGGATACCATTTTTCTTTACACCTATTCACAATTTATCCTTACTCCCCTCATAGATAAGTAATGGAAGTTTATATTTCACCATAAGTGCAACATTCTTAAGCTTTTAAGCCTTTCTTTTATAGATGATCTATATTTTAGCTAAGCTAATCTTAAATCTATTTAGGTCTTTATAAATGGCCTTAAATAATTTCAGATATTGTCATGCCAAGCAATCAATCAATGCAAAGTTGCTATTATGTGTCAATAGGATACTATAAAGTTGCTAATGTGATAAAGCAGCTAACAGGCTTCAACATTGTATAAGCTCCTACAAATTACCTAGTTATTCCAGTAACCACTTTAATAAGAACCTATGTCAATTGCTTACCTTTATTTGAGATTAATGAGAATTGACAATTATAACAACTAACATTTGTCCTTCATTTGAAGATAACTAATTTATTCTATTTTGAATCGTATGCATATGTATTAAAGCTCTTATCTAACGTTGCTCTTGAATATAGTCAAAGATATCGAAATAATACTTAAGAACCTCTTATGGACAAGAAATAAAAATGAAACCCACAAAGCTAAAATCAAATAAAATGAGGTTTGCTTGGCAAATAGGGGTTTGGAGTTCCAATCTATTAACTCAAAGAACAAAGCAATGTTAGCTGTAGGGATTTGAAAGATTTTTATGGATTATGAATCTCCATGGGTCTAACGGATTCATATGCATTTTTAAGAGGTAAAGATTTCAAGATGATTAAACCCAACTCTTAAACCTTGTGGACTTTACAATAGATTCTAGAGTTGAGAGAGAGCTCAAGGATTTAGCTCAAAGTGACGATAGGCAATAACAAAAGCACGTAATTATAATTTAGTAAATCCTAAAATTGCTTGTGGTATGATAAGTAACAAATTATTTCCCTAATTCCACTGGCAATGATCGAATGATATGGAAGAGACACAATTAAGGGAGATTCACCGACAAATCATGTTAAGAGATTTTATGAGTAATATTCAATTTGTAGACTGTACAAAGATAGTCAAGATTCCAAACTATTTAATAAAGCATTTTTCATCCTTTAACTAAAAATAAAACACGTAAACAGACAAAGAATGTAATCTTTATATATTGAATATGTTGAAAATTATATATTTATACAATTAAGAAAATGAATTTCACACTTCCTTATTCTTCAATTATTAGTTTTCTACTTGTATTTGATCTCTTTAGCTATTCCTATGGAGCTTATATTGTAATGTATATTAGTGGCCAAAAATTATGGAATGAACTACCAAATTTAAAATCAACAATAAGGGAGACAGACACTACTTTTTTAGAATATTCTTGGTATGTGCCATTCATACCATATCAAAGAAAAGGAACACTAAAATATTCAAGAAGAAAAATACAAATGCTTAGGAATTCTGTGACAATATGTTCAACTGAATTTGATTCAAGAAGAAAAATACAAATGCTTAGGAATTATGTGACAATATGTTCAACTGAATTTGATTCAAGAAGAAAAATACAAATGCTTAGGAATTTTGTGACAATATGTTAAACTAAATTTGAAAAATCCCGATAATCAAGAAGATGAAAGTGAATCATAATTCAACAATAGCTCTAATAGGAATATCTAATATTTATTGTTATTATCTTTTGTTGTACCTAATTTTCTTTCCCTTTGGTAATATCAGTCAAGCCTCTAATTATAATGATTGTTATCTTAGGTTCTTAGTTTGTAATCTTTGATTTATTGTTGAGCTCTTACTTTTTATTAACATTATTTACCTTTTAAAAAGGGTGAATCACAAAAAATTATAAACTTATCTCAATTTTGTAATATTAGCCTGAGATTGAAAAAGTGGCTAAAATATTCAAATTTTCAATCTTTAGTGAAAATATCAGACATTAACCTTCTTCTTAATAGTGTTGACGTGGCATTTTATGTAGCATTCCACTCTCGCAAGATACGTACCCGACATCCTGAGTGATATCTGAGTGCGAATCCCGCAAGGGTGGTATGCTAGAACAATCGAACACTTAAGACTCGGTATAAATTTTTTTTTTAAATAAGATATGCATATGTGAAAATCAGTAATTAAATTGGGCCCATACTTTTATTTCATAAAACTTGAAATCACAATTGTCATTACACTTTGATCAATCTCTTTTACAAAACATTTCCAAATTTTACCAGTTATTACACATAGAAATATTCGAATACACATTGTACAGAAATTGCGGAGTACACAATTTGATACAAAAATAAGAAAATACAAATGCAGACGTGAACTGATCCCGACCTCTACCTCTTACTCGAATGCAGTGTCTGAACTCCCGCTAGCCTAACGAGGTAACTTTTCTAAGCCTAAAAAAATATTGCAAATTTTGGGTGAGTTTTACGAACTTAGTGAGTGACCATTCTCGATGGCTCATTCAATCACATAACACATAATTCACATCATTTATTTAATAATCATATCGAATCACATACACTTGATCAATCGTTTCACATTTTATATTCAACGCATCATTTATTTAATAATCATATTGAATCATATGCACTTGATCAATCGTTTCACATTTTACATTCAACACATTATAATCATTCATATTATGTATATATAGTACACATGAGACTCACTTTCCATTTGTTACTTTGTTGTGACCGAGTGCCTAATTACTAGCTCATATCCCTTAGTGGATACCGAGTTGTATCAGATAATGTCCCATATCTCTTAGTGGATACTGGGTACATTCACACTGAGCCCGAGGCTCTTTTTCACATTTTGAGCTTTAAGCTCTTTTTCATATTCTGAGCTTTAAGCTCTTGTCGGTGGCTACTCTGGTCACAACTGCCTTTATATTTCATGCATTCATGTAACGACATGCTTCAATCACATATGATTAATCAGTCACTTTCACATATCATCGGACCTTAGTCTGACATTCAACATTTATGTTGAGAATCATTCTTTCATTCACATGCACGTTCACATTTTTCTTCGGAACTAGGTCCGGCATTTAACAATCAAGTTAAGAAGCACTTATTTCGTCACATTCACATATAAGGAGCACTTCAAATTTCACATTCATACATCAAGAACTTCGGACCTTCAATGTCTGAAATCAAACAATCAATCTCACATTCACATTGCATGATCATTCAGTACATAATTTATATTGCATAATTCAAATACAGAATTTAAATGAAACAAACACTTAAAGTAAGACCATCTAGGTCGACTCACAGTATGCTCCAGATTAGCAATTACTTCCAAGATCTAGAAACGTCTAAATGCGGGCGTTTACCCTGAACATCCAAATTATGTAATACACACATTGCACACACGTTAATAATTGCACAATTATAAGCATTCATTTATGCACAAATGTGTATACAAAATAAGTACAATGCATGCTCAATGACAATCCTGGGTATATTTTTAACTTTCACACTATATCCACATTCGCATTTTATAACTCAATTACTCGTCATTTCATTTGTAGCATTATTTGCTTTCACAAATAAAAATTTCTCATTCACTTTAACTTGATACTCATTACTCCTCTCCTTTGAATCACAACTATAATCATTTGAATATATGAATATCTTTATTCCCAATAAGCTCATACCTTTGGTACTTTGATATCAACAACTCATTCACTGATGTTATTTGAACTTTACAAGATCACACCTTCTCTAAACTCACATAAGTATCATTTATATTTATGGTTTATACATTAATAAGACCATTAGAATCTCCATTCCTAACTCATTTGGATGTCTAGAGAAGAGGTTATAGGAAAAAGAAGGAAGCATGTTTAGAGTGCAAAGATTGACCCAACAAAAATTAAGTCACGGTCGCGCACTGATGTTGCACAGCCTTGCAGTCCAACTAAATTAAGTCACGGGTGTGAAATCATAACTCATGCCTGTGCACACCAATAAGTCACGGTCGTGCACCTTAACCCACGGATGTGCACACCCGCTAACAAATTTCTAGAATTTTTTTCCAGAACACTCTTTTGGGTCACTATTCTCGATCAATCAGACACTACAAATGAAGTCATTTGGCAATACTTTCTTCTAGGAAATTGTTCTCCTCTCTCTTACATTTCTTATGACACCAAAATCATTTAATTTGATTCAGTAATCTGAATATTATACCCTAACCATTTCGAACTGTTCATAAACTAAAACAGCATTATGTAATCAACTTTAATTCAAACTTTGGAATTTTAAAGACAGAATAAAAATTTGATCTCTTCAGAAAATTTGTAGTCCTATGTCTTTAGTTTACTACATATTAAAAATCATTCCATTCGGTACAGAACAAGGTATCTTCAAAATACTGAAGCATGTTGAATGGAAAAAAAACTCCAGTTATGAAGTTCCAAAATTGTCCATCATTTTCATCCCAATTCAATCAATCAATCTCTTCAAAATGAATTTAGATTGTTATAATGTTTGGTGAAGAGGTAGATCAATGTGTTACGAGTCTAATGGTTCAAGTCTCATGTCAATTGGACGTCTGGTGAAGTTATAAGAAAAATATCAAAGGTTGTTTAGAAGTAAGCTCTCTTCGAAAAAATGTTGAAAGACGCACGATCGCGATATCCCACCTGCGCCTGCAAAGTCGCGATCTTGCAAAAGCACGATTGCGACTTTGCTGATCGTGCTTTCTCTCTTCTTCTTCACCGAATATCTCTTCTTCTTCTTTTCTTTCACTTATATCATTTCTAACCTATTTCAACCTCCATTTTTGACTTTATTCAACCCAACACATTCAAAAAACATACCAAAAACCATGAATCAACACTAAATATCCAAACATCACATATTCGTGCATTTTCACTTTCCTGCGTTTCTTCATTTTCTTCACTGCTGCACTTTTTCATCTCTTGTACATTTTCCACTTTCTTCTCTAACTTCCATTTTTATCATTCTTTCTCATATCTAGACATTACCTTGAACCTATTTCTTACCTCTAAACTTATTAGAGTTCATTTCTCAAACATCC